>JACCGJ010025561.1:0-40685 GCA_013407085.1 Atriophallophorus winterbourni | reverse complement strand
AAATCGCCTCGGTTATTGCACACGGTTTTATAGCGTGTGCATGTTCCTGAAGACAGCGTTTATAAAAATCGGTTCTTGTATTATACGTAGCTAGGGTTGGAACATCAAAATCGTTGAGCAGAACTGAGTGTGATCAGGGGAGCATCTGGGACATATATCTCAAGTGAGAAGAGTATATTACACACGATGATTTCGTGAAAACCTAGAAGTAAACCACCAACTTTTGTTGATCGATTTCATCGGTGGGTTACCCTTTCGGATAGAGTGAGTCCAGAATAATGAATGAAATTTAGTAACCAGATTTCTAACATCACAATAAAATCTCAATACAATAAACTTGCACATGAATCAAGCCCAATAAACTTGTCCAGAATGCCCTGAGCGTTGGTGTAACGGAATGATAAAGATTTCATTTTGGAGACACAATACAAATTTACAGTAACAATTCACCAACAAATGCAGTACAAGTTTATTTAGGTGCGTGTCATTGACTGGAAGTCGAAATCATTTCGGGATCTTTCACCTTTGTGTGCATTATATCCTTAGGGCTCGTATAGGAATTGTAGGATGTGCCCATTTTCGGCATTGGTACCACGCCTCGATTATTCGATACTTCAGTTCGTCAGCACGGGGTAATATATTAAGGGAAGGGTCTGTTGAGATTCCATTTTCGGCTCAAGATACATAACATGTGTCGTTATTATGCCGTTTAAACATAACATCTTTTGTAAAAATCTCTATTTACTGCAATCGTGTTTGCTGACGTTTACTTGATGCGTTCTCGTTCGAACTGGGTACACCATGAACGATAACAGCGCTCGATTTATATCCCCTTTTTTCCACTTCAGGATTGTTGCGACGAAGTTGTCTTTCTTCCCACGAAATATCGGGGAATATTGGTACAAATACAAACGATATTTTATATACCGCGCACAGGTGTTAGTACTAAAAGCAGCAGTCTGAGTGCGTTTGCACGATGTATATTCGGCAGTCTGCATAATGGGGTCAACGAAGCAGGCAAAGCAGTGATACCCAAGCTTGGCAAGTATCATTCAACTGTTTCCTGTCATCTGCCTTTAACGTCAGCGCTGTTAGTTTAGTAAGATTACTGCAAAAATAAAATCTATCACAGAGTAACAAAATTAGCGAAGGGTATTCGCAATGTTCCGTACACCGAAAGGTTGCGATGCCTGGGTCTATGTGACTTTACCCAAAGCAGGATACGGTGCGATATTATTCTGATCACTGGAATTGTATCTACTGAAGGACATCCACTAAGACACTTGTTGGAAGTGTGTGACGAGAAAGCGACACGTGGGCATACACTATCCCTTTACGTCCCAAGTTCCCGTAATAATTGTCGGCGACATTTTATGCCGTACCCGCTACATTCCTTTGGAATTCTCTACCTCAAACTGTTGAAAACTCTGCTTGTATGGCGATATTGAAAACGAAATTGGACTTATATATGCAAAAGAACATTATTCGAGAGCCGTACATTTGATAGACTACAATTATTTTTCACATTTCTATCCATACCGTAATCCTGTGGTTTCGCAAAGTATTTACTTTTGAACCATTAATCCTCGATTCCTTGAAAAAAAGATTACCGTTAGATCTCCTATGTTTGTCTCCTGGGTAATTTTCATGCACAATCTCTTCTGCCCTAGCTTATACACATGCTTCGTTAATTTAACACTTCCATTATCTTGATTACTAAGCTGCCTTGCTGAAATATTGTTCGTACCGAGTTTTTGGGAGTCAGTTAGATTGGTTTATACATAGAGGAGTAGTTCAGGCGATGTTACGGCTTCCCTGTAAGACATACGATTCACGGGGTTATGAATTGGCTTCTGCGCTTCGTGGCACACAAATGATTTGAAAGCAACTAACGTAGCTTGAAGTCGTTCATGGTTTGTCTCTACAGTGAATACGCGCCTTTCGATAATTGAATCAGAGTCTTTAGCCTTTGATAAATCGCCTGATACTTTTACCCTGCTTAATTACATATGTAACGGATGCCCCAAATGTTTCATTATCAATTAATACCACTGATTCCTATGACAAGGATTTGCCACAATTCGTGTGAACACGCATCGAACACAAGTAACGTTTCACTTTGCGCGAACTCGGGCTTTCCAGCCTTTTTACAAACGTCGTCGATTGATACAATAAGGGTCACGCTGTTGACCCTCGTTACAACTGAGTGAGGCGATCAATACAGTGAGCAACACGGTCGTTTTTCGGTCGGTGACTGTTGGTGGCGTGAAAAACAAACAGGTCGCGTTTCGTTGCGAACCAAAGGACAATAAAAACGTACACTTATACGTAATACGATACTGCTTCGCGACACTGAATCTGAGAGAGCTGAAACAAATATCAGTAGATTTATTATGACAAGAGCTTCCCGACAGTATTTGAGCAGTTGCGTTATTTTGGATGGGTAACTCTAGATTGAAACTGGGAAATGTTGATTGTCGAGAGATTCAGGTTTCTCGAACTTCAAATTGGTATATTCCAAATCAGGGCGTTGGGATAAGTTGAATGATATATGAACCGTCTAGATCCGATAAGAGAGTGAGTAATAAAGTCCAAGATTATACGAGCGCACATTTGTGCGTAAACACCGTAGCCCGTACATGTTGTTGATATTGATCGCTGCCCGAAGAGTAGTATCAATTGTTAACAGACTGATTTGAATTTTGATTGACAATCAGCATGCACAAGACTAAAGTCCTTGGTCAATGCACTCTATCGCCTCCCATCATCACTGTTGGAATCTGTCAGTTTGAACCAGTACATCATTTAAGATATTTTGGCTCAACCATTACGGATAACCTCTCTCCAGACACGGAAATTTATAAGCGGAGTGGAAGACCAACCGCCATCTTGTCCTGGTTGAACTCTCTTGTCAAAAATATCTTGTCTCTTGGGCATCCACATGAGCCGAAAGCTAGCGATTAGCACTCTTTGATATTGGAATTAACAGGTCTACAATATAAAAGTGCTCATTTGCATACATCTCCATCACACACACCCCACAACCGGTTTCGTGCTGTTTGCACTCATCAGGTAAGGACAGTAGGATCAGGATCTACAGTATGTTCGGAGCCTAACAAAAGCCTGACGCAGTTTCTAAGGCAATATCTTCTCGTTTTACTCTCGTAAATTTCTGAATATTTCCCTCGGTAATTAAAGTTAATTTGAGCTTAGTACATGTACCTAATGATTCAAACAGTATTTAGCTAAAATAACCTCGAGATAGCTTTTTCAACCTCATCTACTACTTTCCTGCTTTCTGAAGAATCGGCCATATTTAGGTTTGGCAAATCACTAAAGGTATCATGTTTCAAACCAGTTTTCGATTTTTTTCTGTAAACAATACTACGTCTGATTTCTAAAATATACAATATGAATCGCGTAATCTCATGATGATCGAATATTGATGCTTTGTCTTGTAACTAATCATCTCGACTTCTTGAAAAACAATTGCAATGGAAATAGCTTTATTTTATTGGTAATTTACCATCGATATTTCAGCGATTTATCAGCAGAGAGAGATTGTTATAAATTCTCGATGAAGATGGTTTGACTTTTGGTTTGGTTATGTCCTCTTTGGGGATCAATCTTGAACTCTACTTGCTTAGGCCTTCCACGCTCGCATGTACGACCGTATTGCTTCAGGACTTTATCGACAATATCGGGGATTTGCTGCGTGTATTCATCGTCTGGGAACCAGCAGGGATATTTGCTGCAAACATCCTTGGCTTCCTTTGTAATTGGCAAATGCCAGAGAGAATGGAACGGCGCCAAATCGTAACCCGATTCTTCGCACATCTTTTTCAGCCAAAAATCAATCTTCTTTTCATCAGTGTCCAAAACCCGAGGAGGCTTTAACATATGAGGTAACACATTACCGATCAAAGCAGGACTAAACCACCGTGAAAAGTAATTGTAAAAGCTTTCTTGAACTCCGACATAGGTAGGGTTTCTCCAATTATTGAGCATTTTTTGTATGTCATTATCGGTATTTCCCGGGCGAATTCCTTTACGGTAGCCGTCCCATCCGAGACAATATGTGTTCACAACCGGGATGAACATATTGTTGGTGACCTCGCCGCCATTTTTCCACGTGAACTCTCCTCTTTGCATGTTATGACCAACCTCATGAGCAACGAGGAAAGCGCCATTCTTCTTTAACCATTCAACTTGAGAAAATGTGTCTCCAACCGACCGGTAGGTCATCCACGGTAAACCAGCATGAGCAAGTCCACCGGAAATATCGTCGTCCAGCATCATAACCTCCTGTCGTTCTGTCGTAGGATCTAATCCCTTATAATTCAGCATTGTTTTGATTATGTTGTCGTAATACGTGACAGACCAGCGCATTGACGCCGCGTCCATTTTAAGTAATGTTTTCTCATCTAGCGTATTAATCATTTTATCCCCATGAACCACCCAGTATGGTACACCTCGGAATTTTCGCTTCTCTTCTTCCCAGGTCTCGTCCGTTTTCGGGTTTCTTATATCATACCATCCGTACCGATAGGCATTTTCAAACTGGATCTTCAACGATGCGTTATTAGGAATCGTGAGGAAAATCGGTCCGCCAAATGGAGAGCTGATGATACCTTCACGGGATAGAGGCTCTTCGTAAGTTAGTATTGGCCATCGTCCAAACGAATCCTTGTGGAGAAGAACATCCGTCTGGCCACTAATTCGCACGTAATAAGCGTTTAGGTTTTCAAAAGAATGTTGGATTACTTTATAGCGCACTGGAACCCCGGGGGCGGCATAACCTCCAGTTGGAACGAACACTCGACGCAAGTCCGGCATGTATTCCACTGTGAAAGCAGTAGGCTTGACGTGCTGGTGGACGTAACCTGGGGAAGTGAAAGATCCAGGAGCCCTTCTAATAGAATTCTGGCGCTGGAGCAATAAAACTCTGTTGTAGTTGGCCAACGCGATATCCGTAATGTTGTTCTTTTTATAAGGATGCGAAGCACAGGGTGCGAGATAGGTGAACAGGTCATGATATTTATCCAGAACTTCACGAATAAGATTTTGACATTCTTCTGTTAATAAACGTTCATTCGGTATCGCGTATGGCAAGTTCACAGTGCTGAATTGCTTCCAACTCAAGAGAGCAACCCTTAAATCAAAATCCCACGGGACATCTTTTCTGCTGTTATAGAATTCAGTGGTGTCCATGTCCAGTGTACCAAATGCTTCAGGCATGTTTTGTACGGTGACGTTCAATTTCTTAAGCAAAATTCCTACTTTATTTTCACGCGGAAATTTCGAAAGTATATAACTAATTACCGCGGAATTTTTGCCTTCCTTCAACGATTTCGCAACTTTCTCCACGTCGAAATTATCAAATCTACTGATGAGCAGGATATCCCCATCACTGTAGCCCTGCGATACATTGACAAACTTGGCGTTGGAATTTCCATGGCTGAGCCATGCACGGAAGTTGTTCCGCAACGCCGCGTAATTTGTGTCTTCGACCAATTTGCGGATGACCTTGGGGCCAGACATCAACACGGCACGAGCTTTCTCGCGGATAATAGCCATGGTATTGACACGATCTTTATACCATGCCAGTGAAACATCTTGGTACATTGTATCAGGAATGTATCCCATGTAGCTAACTTGGGCGTAGATTTTGCGTTGACCTTTGAGAAGGGCTTGTCTGGTTTCCTGTAAATTTACACAATTAGGTAAAATATCTATATCAAATGAACCAATACAGCGATTACGCAGTCTACTTACTACAATCACGTTCCTCAGCGGTGTTCCATCCTCTGGCAACGTGTATTTGTAACCATCGCGTATTTTCTCACCAAACACCTCTAATTCACCGTAGGAGAGTACAGGTTTCGAATCGTATGGGTCTTTGAAGTCAATGGCCAATATGATATAGCGAGCTTCTGCTTGGGTTTCAACTGTGACCACATCAGTCGCTGACTTGAATGTTAGTCCTTTCTTTATCGATGTCCATGGGTATAATCCTTCGATATCGCAAGGGGATGTGTGGTTTACCCACCCGTATACCGAGAACGGTACGTCTGTCAAAATTAAATTTATACTATTAGCGAAATGAACATTTGGATTATATGTGGTTCCGTGTTGATACCACAAGTTTCACTTACTAATGCCCTCTGGCGATCCATGAATTTTGATCAAAGTCACATTGTACACATCTTCCAAGTCAACCGCCACCATGGGAATCGATCCGTTTCGAGGTCTGGCGTAGTGATTCGGTCTTCCGTCGACCAAATGTTGTATCCATTCTCCATGTCCAATTACTTTCTTTTTCAGAGCAATATTCGTCCCACTTCCAATGGTAGATTCTAAAATATCGAGTTTGATAAAGCGTACCGTCCCGTCGACTTACCGAGTAAAAATAGACCCAGCACTAAGATCAATATCCAGCTTCGTTCTCGCATTGTCAGTAGTCGTATTGTTATGCCTGCTCAATTCGCTTTTATACACATTGCATGCAACAGTATTGTTTGTGCAAAAAAGTGCAATAGTCTATCCACACCTGCTTAATCACATGACTCACATGTCACTATCCGTTTGTGGAATCACCCTTTTCCTGGTGTCAGAACACCGTTGCTCTGGACAACCGAATAAGTGTGAAATACCTAATAATTTTTATTCCACCCACACAATATTATCGACTATGACTGGTGAGAAGAATATTTCCTAACGAGTATTTTTTCTGGAAGACAGTGACTGATTGAACTCAAGGTTATCTCCAATCGAGTTTTATTTACCTCCGCGCGTTTGGGAACATAGAGGGATTTATAAACGGATACATTCGTTTTAGATGAATTTGACGTTGTGTGGAATTTAGACGGGGCGATAATCATCGAGGGAGAATTTCAACCATTTGAGCATTTCTTACTCGAACCAGTTATAGGGATGATCATTTCAGTTTCATTACACGTGTAATTTTTAACGTCTGGATATTGATGCTCATTGATTTTAACCCACTTTGCCATTATCTCAGAGATGATCACTCCTCACAAAGGCTCCAATACGAATTTAGCGAGGAATTAGATTCAATATTCAAGATTAAGAATGTATGTTCACGAAAACCACATAGCTTCACCATTACCATATCATAGTAAATATTTGTTCATGAGGCAGGAATGAAAAATAATTATGTAATGTCAAGTGTAGCCCCGTTGAATACTTACTGCGAGTCAATAGCCAGGTGTCGTCGAATCGTTATGCAACACATACGTGTCCAAATTTCGAATGAAATTTTCCACGCTAGGAGGGCGTTCCAAAGGAAACAGACAAGTACCGAATAAAAATATCAACGAGAGCTGACGCAGGAGTGTAGAATATATAGTGTTGCTGCGTAAATTTTGCGTCTCACGTTATTCGAACAAATGTTTTAAAGGGTGATGTGTGGTATTTAATATTTTTATGTTAGTATCATATCACTCCGAAGGATTCTTTGAAAGGGAGTGAGCATCTCAGATTTTGCTATCGTTCCTCGTACGTTAGTTTCCGGAAACCACTTACCAGTTTGGTTGCACGGTGGTATATTTTATCAAGCAATTGTATATCCTTTGTTTGATTAAGTCGTCGTGCACAAAGAGATTCCCAAATAAACTCGAAGAAAATGTTGTGATGGTGTTAACATCGAAAGAGCAATCTATTCAAGCGATCACATAACATGTTGTTCTCGTCCCCATGGTCATTGATTCCTTGTGTTCCAATATAGATGCAGAATTCAGCAATCGTTTAATCAGTATGGGGTGCTTTGCATGGTACATCAATCAGTGGAACACTTATACAGATTACAGCATTGCCATTTTAATTACATCAGCTAAGATATGGAGTCAACCCATAGCACGAATAGTCGTTCCAAAATTAACGGCCGTTGAATATGCAAAAATCCAAGATCGTACAATCGGACGCGATCCTGGTGTTCCTACCCATACAAGCTTGAAGAACAAATCCTCGAGTACACAGACGATTAAAGGGTCTATGTGTATCGATTCGTGGTAGTTTGAAAAATGGTCTACAATGCGAAGCCGTTCACAAATGCATATCACAGCTGTAAAGTATGTTACGGCCGATATTTGGACCTATACTTCACCTCTGTGATTATCGAAAAGTTAGTTGCTTTTTCAACCATAGATCTTGAATCTTGATTAATGACTCGTGTTAGGCGCCGATAGAGGAATCACAACAGCCAAACTTCCTAAAATATTATTCCGTACAGACGAACCGAAGGATCGAATACTCGATGCGTGGTACTAATGCCGAAAATGGGCATATCCTACAATTCCTATTCGAGCGGTAAGGATATAATGCGCACAAAGTTGAAAGATCCCAAAATGATTTCGACATCCAGTCAATAACACGCACCTAAATAAACTTGTACTGCATCTGTTGGTGAATTTGCTACTGTAAATTCTTATTGTGTTCCCAAAAAGAAATCTTTATCATTCTGTTACACCAATGCTCAAGGCTTTCTGGATAAGTTTATTGAGCTTGATTCATGTTGAATTTCAGTGTATCTAGATCTGAAATCTGGTTGCTAAATTTCATTCATTATTCTGGACTCACTCTATCCGAAAGAGTAACCTACCGATGAAATCAAGCAACAAAAGTTGGTGGTTTCCTTCTATGTTTTCACGAAATCATCGTGTGTAGTATACTCTTCTCACTTGAGATATATGTCCCAGATGCTCCCCTGCTCATACTCAGTCCTGCTCAACGATTTTGATGTTCCAACCCTAGCTACGTATAATACAAGAACTGATTTTTATAAACGCTCTCTTCAGGAACTAATGACTGGCACACTGCTATAAAACCGTGCGCAATAACCAAGGCGATTTCGGTTAGAACCAATCCCATCTAGCTTGGACCTCATACTCACAATGAAGAACTTTTGATCGAAACTGTTTCTTGAACATCTCCACTAGGATTGGGTGATCATGTTGTTGTGGATTATGCAGTACAAGCTTGGACACCATGGATGGAAAAAGACTCAAAATGATTTATCACAAGGCAACGAAAATGGTTACTCGATTGCATAATCTACCATTTGAGCAGCGACCGATTAGACTTGGCTTATGCATCCTCGAACGAAGACGCTTCTGAGATGATTTAATCCTAGCATACTGAATAATCCATACAGCGTTCAACCTATTCAGACGCCTCCTAAAGATGCTTCCGAATTCCCGACCCGCAGTCACATTCTAACAATTCAAATCCCACATTCCCGATTTAGCTGTCGCCGTAACGTTTACGCAGTCCATGCATGCCTTTTGTGGAACTCTTTACCGGTAGAAATTGATTCCTCATCCAGCGAAATTATATTTAAACAAATATTACGATCTTTTATGTTGAATAATACTGTATTGACCTCAGTTTACTGAAATCTCATAAAGATTACTTCTTTCAAAACATACTTGAAAAAGCAAGTTACCCAAACATATATTTCCGTTCGAAATTTCTTTTCTCCATGTCACAATTGGAATTACTTTTGTTCCTCCTTTAAAGCACATAGATGTACACATTTAAGTAATGATTTGTCTAAGTTCAATGCGTATACCGTATGATATTGTACAGCTATTTGTTTTTTCCAGCATAAACCTTGAAACATGATTCTTGAATCTAGAGCTTCGGAGTAAACACATGAGCTATTTCTTGTAGCCTCTCTCTACTCTATGACCTCCATAATTAAACGAGCGCTCCTCATACAAACGTTGCGCTTTATGTGCAATCTTCCTGGTGTAGAAAGTTTGCAGATTTTAATGAATAATAAGAATGGATTCATTTTACTTTAACACGCGGCGAAAAGCCGAACAAGCGCGCTAACGATTTCATGCCCGGACGGTATACAGCGCATGCCCACGAAATGCTTTACTGTATGACAGTAAAACCCGGACCATCCACGCTAAACACGAACGGAAGCTGAATGCTTTCTATCTACAAGACATCCGTCGTATTTTGAACATATCGTGGATAGACAATGTGACTAATGCTGAATTGCTTTCACAAGGTGGTATACAGAGCACGTTCACCCCACTACAACAGCACCGCGGGCGGTGGCTCGGCCACGTCTACAGAATAAAAAATGGTGGTATCCCAACTGATCTACTCATTAGGAGAGTGGCTATCAGAAAGTCGACTAATTTGCAGATCGCACTTGCGGTACAAAGACGTTTATAAAAAGGCGTGAAAGTTCTTCACATTGACCCTACGACCTGGGAATAACTTGCTCTGGATCTCTCACTTTGGTGGCAATGTGTGTAAAGCATCGTCTGCAATCCAGGGAAGAGCAAATAGTGGTATTGGTCGCTAAACGTAAATGAGGCCTTTGACGTTCAACTGTCGCTGCATATTGCTATGGGCGCTGCGGGAGAGATTGTCACTCTCGTATCGAACACATCTGATGGAAAAAATGTACCATTGTGTATCCAAACTTGTTTAAATATATCAGAGACCCTCAAACAAAAATGATCTCGCACCAGCGGTAGTCAATACCATAATAAAACATCGATTGCCCAGTGGATGGTTACTTACATGTCAGATCGTCGATGCCCATAATCATTAACTGTTTAGTAATTGAAATACTGTGGAGCATGGAGCGATTAAGCTCTCATACTGTGAATTGATGGCCGACATTGACCGAAGGAGGCGATCATCAACTTCCAGCACCACATAAAATACCAATTCCTTCAATTTAAAATGTAAATCTAGCAATAACCATTGGTTTTCCTGTGTGCTTTTTACTAACTATGTGCGCTATTTTTACATAGGGTTTCAACGATTATCTCCGCGACCGTGTCATTCGAGTAAGGGTTGATGGTGCTTTGTCACGACCTATTGCAGTAACGAGTGGGGTGCCGCAGGGATCAGTGCTTGGACCACTTTTTTCCTGATGTATGTCAACGACTTACCTAAACTTGTTCGCTGCAAAATCTTGTTATTTGCTGATGACATCAAGCTGTGGACACAAGTTCGTACAACTGAGGATTGCAGAGAGCTTCAGCTGGATCTCGATGCCTTACAAGACTGGTCAGCTAGAAATGAACTACCTTTCAATGTCAGAAAATGCAAGGTATTGACTGTTGGAAGACATTTCGAGTACTCCTACACCCTTGGTTCCCATATTCTTGAAAGCACTGACAAGGAGAAGGACTTGGGTGTGTGGGTGAGCAGCACTTTGAAACCGTCACATAACATCACAGCTGTCTATGAAAAGACGTCACGAGTACTGCTACTGCTAAAACGGGTGTTCGGGAGTTTCACTAAGCAAACCGTTCATCGAATAATTAATACGTACTTGAGGCCAACCATAGAGTATGCGGTTCAGGCTTGGTCACCCTGCCTGTACACATTCGCCCGTACGGTCGTATATTTCGGCGCTCCTACGTTTTTGTATCTATTTCACTCCCAGTTTGTCGTATCTGGATATTTTATACCTTTTCGGATTCCTCTTATAACACGCAATTTCTAAAGAAATCCATTCTTTACCTTCTGAACCAAACTGAACCCACGCGTGCATGTTTGAGTAAACTACGAAATATTCGACTGATTTTACGACTGTTCGACAGAGCTCGAACTTCTAATTCGCTTGACACCTTGGACCACTAAATCGGATCCAATTTCGAGGAGCTACGCGGCATTTTACCCATACTACACTAGGCGCGATTTTTCACTCACCTGGTCCGTTTCATCCGCTACAAAACCCGTCTACACATCATACGAGCACACCCACTTACCTGAACCATCGATCGATAATTTTTCGCTCCGGTGCCATGACCTCACAAACGAAGCCCATTGACAGCGGTCACGTGTGCAAAATTTGTCGGAAGGCGGTAAGCCGCAAAGCCCGACAGGCTAATTGTTTTGTTTGTCGTGAGAAGGTTCAAAGATTTATGGTTAAAAAAGTTAATACTTTACTACACCACAGGAAGATGGTATTAATAAAACATGAAAAAATACAATAGTATAAAAGCAATAGAGAATATCGAATGTAAGGCTCACGTATGTTATTCTTTTGCATATGTAAGTCCAATTTCATTTTAAACGCCGCCAGGCAAGGAGAGTCCACCACATGTTGGGGTAGGGAATTCCTAAGAAATATAGCACGTATGGCGAAAAAATGGCGCCGACAGTCAATACGGGAACTTGGGACGTAAAGGGATAAGGTATGTCCGCGTGTCACTTTCCCTTCACAAACATCAAGCAAGTGTTTTAGTGGATGTCCTTCGGTAGACACAATTCTATAAGTCAGAATAATATCGCGTCGTATCCTCCTTTGGGTAAAGTCGCATAGATCCAGACGTCGCAATCTTTCGGTGTACGGAACATTGCGAAGACCCATCACTAACTTTGTTGCTCTGTGATAGATTTTATCGAAGAGAGCAATATCCTTTCGCAGCCAAGGAGCCCACACCTCTACCGCATACTCCATCGTAGGGCGAAGGTAGACATTCATTATCCTTGGTAACGTTACCAGAGAGAATCTTCCAAATATTCTTCGAAAGATACCCAACAATCTGTTTGCTCGTCGATATATGTTCTGACAGTGCGCTGTGCTCTTCAGGTTCCCGCTAATCCACACTCCAAGAACTTTTTCTAACGAGCTCCATGCTAGGTTTTCAGTTCCCAATCGATATGTCCAAGGAACATTCTTGCCAAGATGGAGCATCTTACATTTCTGTATGTTGAATGACATGTCATTCATGGCCGCCCAATTCGACACGCTGTCCAAATCCGTTTGCAGTTTCTCACAATCCTCTGCAGAACTTATTGGCGTCCAAATTTTCATATCATCCGCGAACAGGACCATTTTGGACGATATGAGGGGGGTTAAATCATTTATGTACAACAGAAAGAGGAGCGGGCCTAGCACAGACCCTTGTGGGACTCCACTGGTGGTTTTGAACGTTTGGGATAGCGCTCCGTTAACTTTAATTCGGGCGTCGCGATCTGACAGGTAGTCGCGCAACCATGAGAGGAGTGGATCACATATTCCTAAACGCATCAGTTTTTGAAGAAGCAAATGATGATTGACTCTGTCAAAAGCTTTCGAAATGTCTAGGTAACAGACGTGGATGCAAGAACTTTTATCCATCTCCCTTGTCCAGTCGTCTAACGTGAGGAGAAGATTTGTGAGACAAGATCGGTGTGATCGAAATCCATGCTGCGCTGGCGAAAACAAATTATGCGATTCGAAGTGTGCAACTATATTTCCGAGACTATACGTTCCATGAGCTTAGCAATAACAGGTAAAAGTGTGACGGGACGATAATTTGCAGCGTCAGATCGGCAACCGCCTTTAAAGATAGGTGTTATCACGACGGACTTCCAATCTTTCGGTACAACTCCCTTAAGCAACGAATAGTTAAACAGTCTGGAGATCGGTTCACAAAGCTGACGGTGACAGAACCTGAGCACATCCGGTGTGATGCTATCCGCTCCTGGGGATTTTTTTACCTTTAGTTTGAGAAAATGATTCGCAAAAATCATTGGATTTATCGAAATATCGCACAATGTTTCGATTCCTGTTTCAATTGAATACTCAGAACGTTCCACTAAAACCCTCGGCACGAACACCTTAGAATAGTAAATTGCCAGAGCATTTGCGGTTTCTAACGCTGTTTCAGTGAGTTTTTCGCCATTCTGGATGGGAAAAATACCTGGTTTGACTTTTGCTTTCGCCTTCATGATTTTGTATAATAATTTGGGGTTGCGTTCCATTTTCGACAGGAGCATCAATTGGTGCGCTTCCTTATCCTCTCGAATAAGCGCAGTCACTTTGTTGCGTAACATATGGAAATGTTGCCAAGAAGTAGAAGTAGTGTTGGCTTTATGCTGCACCCACGCTGCTCGCTTCAGTGCTATCCACTTTTTTGTTCTGCTGCAGACAACAAAACGAAGTTCATCGACGCACCTTTTCTGCGAGTTCTCGTCTATCTTCATTTTCAGAAAACCTACAAGCTCGTTATATTGCGAGTCAGCGGTTATATTATCCGTCTGAAAATGCGGAATCTGCATGAGCGATTTACTCACGGCCAATTTATCTACCCGTCGAAACACCCCATTCGGAGTAAGCGATTGCTGAGTACTGCAAACATAGTCGAACACAAGCATTGAATGGTCGCTAAGACCCAGTGGAGCCTGGAATTCGATCGCTTCGATAGATTGTTCTTCCGATGTTAACACCAAATCCAAGACAGAGGGGCGGTCAGAACCTCTCCTCCGGGTGCATTCGTGAACATGGTTGTATAACGGGACTGAATCTAGTACCTCTCTAAATCGGTATTCTGGTGTTTGTGGGGAGTGATCGTCCCTGAGATAAAGGGTGGACAGATTAAAATCACCCATAATAAGTGTCGTTGCTTGCTGTGTGCGAGTCAAGCGCTGAAGCACTTGGATCAACCTTTCGTTCAAGGTAATTCAAGGTAATTCAAGGTTTTTAATGGTCTAAAAAGCAACAAGATTGACAACAACCATAGGATGGTAAAAATTGAAATTTAAGTGTATAAACAATATAAGAACATAGATTAAACAGTATGTAAGTGTTCTGGAAACGAATAATGCAATAAAATTCGTCTAATTTCGTTTTAAAGTCATGCAAGTTAGTGGCGTGAGCAACGGTTGAAGGTAAACTGTTCCAAGTAAAACAGACACGGACAGAGTAAAAATACTTCTACAGTTGCAGGCGGGATGGGGTACCACCAGGACATATTCATGGTCCGATAGTTACTCGTAAATCCCTTCCGTGAATAAATAAAATGTAGGGATGGTTAGGGGTATGAATGTTTAATAAAGTAAGATAAGGTCTCCTCCTCTGATTCGTCGATAGGGAAATCAAACAGATTCAGTTGAGATAATCCGTTCTTATATGGTTTGTTTTCGGATGCTGAGAACTAGTTTCTTGAGCGGGTGAATAGAGTTCGTCTCATATTCCACATCTCCTCTTGAGCCACGGAAGACCATGACTGAACACCGTAATTCCATGGCTGGTCTTCAAGTAGGTATTCATGATCCTTGGGAATAGCTTTGGCGAAAATTTCCCAAATACACGTTTGAGTAGATTTAGAACGCGTGTTGCTTTTTAAAGGCACTGTTAGTTTGAAGTGATGTTTTTAAACTGGAGCATATCCAGACACCCAAATCTTTTTCTTCACTGCAATTTTCAAAGACATGCGAACCTATGTGATATGTGAACTCTACTCGATTCCCCACATTCATGATCCTGCATTTGTTGAAGTTTAACGGCAGTTTGTTCTTCAACGACTAGCTGTGAAGCGTATCAAGATCCTTTTGTAATAGCAGACAGTCTTCTGGACTACGAATGCTGCGCCAAATCTTTATGTCGTCCGCAAATAACGAAATGTTACATCGAACAATTTCCGGTATTTCATTGACATACACCAGAAAGAGGATCGGACCAAGGACTGAGCCTTGGGGAACTCCGTAAGTTGCTGCAATTGGTTTGGATAATGTACCATCAACACGTACCTGGTTAGTGCGATTTGTTAGGTAGTCATTTAGCCAATTCAGCAACTTTCCAGTGATACCAAGCCTTTCAAGCTTCTGCAGTAGTAGGGAATGGTCAACACGATCGTTGTACGATTCCGTGGATGAAGGGGACCGGTAGACCACACCAATAATGCAGACTTCACCAGACATCAGTGTTAAAGTGCAACAAACTGTATCCTCGAGCGTGAATTTTGTCTTGTCTATTGGATGGCACTGGAGTCTATTATGGTAATAAAGAGCAACACCACCACCGCTTCTCACTCGATCGTTCCTTATCAAATTCATATTTGGAATTGATATCTCTGATTCAATCAATTGGGAAGAATACCATGTTTCTGTAATGGCGATAATGTCAGGTGAGTAACGCGAACATATCTCGGTTAGCTCAGCTAATTTTTTCGGAAGGCTTTGTGCATTTGTATATAAACATCTTATAAAGTTCGTGGTGTTCAAATCATGAAAAGTTATTAGAGGGCTGACTCAAGTTATTTCGAGCTATCGCATGACATTCAGGTTGAACCTCATCACTAGGCGTTTGTGGGTCAGTACCATCCGTTAACTTGCTTCCGGCTATTACCTTGGGCAAGGTCAACACGACGTTTTGTGATAGGTTTTTTCTATTAGCTTTCCATTCACGTTTTATAGTATCCGTCATTTCGGTTGTGAAGAAGGTTAGCTTTAAAGGGCTAGGACCTTGCCCTTTATAGTTAGCAGACCGCGGTATCTTAAAAGCATCCACAAGTATGGCATTTTTAATACCAATTGTTTCGGCTAGATATTTCCATTGTTTGTGGTCGTGCTCAGACTTTTCTTGAGAAGGTACGTCAGCAGCATCTTCCGGAACACCTAGAATTACAATACTTCTCGGATTACATTCTCCACGAGATTTCTGCGACGACTTTCGCTCTCACCATGGTAAGTCTGCATGGATACGACATGTAGTCTCTGGAACACCTCTAAGAATGTAAGCATTTAAGAGTAAGTTTTCCACGTCCTCCGCAGATTGCAGCGTTATTCTTAAAAGGCGAGGATCATCCTTGTGAGGAGAATTCAGGTGGCGGTTTAATCGAACTACTGATGAAGTAGTAACTGCGGCCAAGCTCATCTGACTGCAGAGTTTATACCACTCAGCTAAGTCATGTTTTTGCTTAGCTTTAAACAGCGTTTCCTGCGACTCGGTCACGTTTGTACATATAACGCTAAGGTTTACAACCGCGGATTTTGTTTTATAATGTGAGCCAGTCATTTTAGTAGCAGTGGTTTTTTTGAGTCCTTTTTTGTTTCCGTCAAGTCGAGGAGTCACTGATCCCAACGAACGCCTCCCCGTTTTAGTCACCATCTGCGCGGTTATCTGGGCAAATGTTGGCCTCGAGTATGAGGGATTATCTACCGGCTCTTCGGCAGTAACCTCTAAGTCGGGTAACGACGGTGTCTTTATGACGTTTATTATCAGTTCATTTAGTTTTTGTATACTGGATTCCATTCCATTTAGACGCGTCTCAATATCATATTCAGGGGTTTCGTCGCCGAGGCTGACGGTGTTGATTTGGCCTTGCAAACCAGACAAACATAACAAACACCAGGGCAATCATCTCCATTAATAATCGATACTAAATCCGAGGTCAGCGATTTGTCGCATTTAGCATGAACTTTCGACAAACAATCGTAACACGTGACAGACTTTGCCTTAGGACTTACCGACTTTCGGCAAACCGCACACATGCAGCCCGGTGCGCCTTGTTTTCGTTTTGGGGTCATCCGGTCAGGGTTATGAGCAGCACTGTTCAGTGGTTTGTGCACAAGCATTGGCTCTGTCGAGCGATCGATGATGAATATAGTGTGCGCGACAAAAAATTCAGTGTTCACGAAAAAGAGCAAAATCAGAATTTAATCCGGTGATACTCTTCGGTAGTTGATCGCACGATGTTGAAAGTATGACCAGTCGACGGCGAAGAATAAGATCTTTCCGATGACGTTAATCCCTTTGAGGACTTGAAGAGTATTAACAGAGTTGCACGCGTAGATCCAATATGGAAAAATCACGATAAATCCCAATTTGCTCGTATTATCTAATACCGCTACGAGAGTGGTATATCCAGAAAGCTGAGTTCGAGTGGAGTCCAACAACGTATAATATACCCACGTAAGTGTAAGTTTAAGAACAGTATATCCTGATAATCAGGAGCTCAAAATAATGCGACCGCACGGCACGTTGTCACAAGCTATGAATCATATGAAGTGCGATGCTACTTTGACCGTCGTTGCCCTTACGGTTATCAATGAAGACGAAATTCCAGGAGTTTGCTACATCTTTCAGATATGCAGATCTCAATCGAGAAATTGTACGATGACAACTGTGAGCTCACAAACAAATTCCGTGAGATAATCACTTTCACTCCCCTATACAACCATGTCCATTCGTTCACTCGACAAAGGGGCCTCAATGAATCATCAATTCTAGATCTGGTTTTAACCTCCGAAGCAACAGCAGTGGAGGTTGGAATTCTTGTTGCAACGCCCAGAAGGGCGTCGTGGCGACGCTTAAGTTCATCAGGCGAGTCGCCATTACTTCGGCCTTCGCGGGTGCCATTAATATTACTGTGTTGTGGCCTCCGTCGGTCGATATCGACCCATGGATGTACATTTCACCTCGCATTGCATTTATGTTTTGCCAATTTTTGAATGACTAAACAGTCGGATCGGGATGAAACCATCTCTCCCGCAGCGCTTGCACGATAGTCAGAACTCTGTTGCATTGCATCAGTTGCAAGCCGGCGGTGTGATCTCCGTTCAGCAGCCAGGAGCTGTATTTGCTCCTTCCCGGCTTGCAGTCGACGCTTTACACAATGCCTCCAAAGTGAGCGGTCAAGAGCAAGTTCTTCCCAGCTTGCGGGGTCAATGTCAAGAGCTTTCATATTTCTTTTGCAAACATCTTTGTACCGCAAGTGTGGTCTGCCCAATGGTCGACTTCCTAATTGCAACTCACCGTAGAGTAGATCTTTCGGAATACGACCATTTTCCATTCTATAGACATGACCAAGCCACCGCAGGCGGCGCTGACGTAATAGGGTAAACATGCTCTGTAGACCAGCTTTTGAAAGCACTTCAGCGTTAGTCCCTCTGTCCATCCACGATATGTTCAAGATACGACGGATGCTTCGTAGATGGAAAGCATTCAGCTTCCGTTCGTGTCTTGCGTGGGTGGCCCAGGTTTCACTGCCGTATAGTAAAGCATTTAGTACGCACGCGCTGTATACCAACATCTTTGTCTTTACAGTCAGCTTGCGGTTACCCCAAACACGAGAGTTTAATCGGGACAAAATGACAGCTGCTCTGCCAATCCGCTTATCAATCTCCGTGTCTAGCGAGAGGTTGTCCGCAATGGTTGAACCAAGATATGTGAAATGATGTACTGGATCGAGCTGACAGTTTTCAACAGTGATGATTGGCGGCGATACAGTCCCTTGACAAAGGACTTTGGTCTTGCTCATGCTGATTGTTAGACCAAAGTCTTTGCATGCCGACGAAAAACAGTCCATTAGAGACTGGAGGTGCTCTTGGGAGTGAGCAATAAAGGCTGCATCGTCGGCAAACAACAGGTCACGGATTATCACATCCCGTACTTTTGTTTGTGCTCTCAACCGGTTCAGGTTGAAAAGCTTGCCATCACTTCGCGTGCGTATGTAAATGCTGCTTTCGTCTTCCAACGGCGTTGCTTCAGAAGCAGAGCAAAGAAAATGCCGAACAGCGTGGAAGCAAGAACACACCGTTGCTTGACGCCACGGCGAATTTCAAATACTTCTGAACTGCAACCGGTAAAATGGACTGAGCCTTTCATGCCTGAGTGGAACGAAATAACGAGTCTCAGCAGCCTTGGGGGCAGCCTATCAGATCGAGCATTTTGAAAGAGACCCTCCCTGCTGACGTAGTCGAATGCCTTAGTTAAATCAATAAAAACAGCGTATAATGGCATACGCTGTTCCCGACACTTTTCTTGAAGTTGTCTCAGGGAGAAGATCATGTCAACGGTTGATCTTCCCTTGCGGAAGCCACATTGAGATTCGGAGTAAATTCTATCAGCTAAAACTTGCAGCCGGATCTGCACGACTTTAGCAAACAATTTGCCTACAACATTCAGAAGGGAGATTCCTCTGTAATTGTTGCAGTCGCCTCTGTCACCCTTATTCTTAAATAGCGTGATGATCTTTGTGTCTCGCATCTCTTGTGGGACACCCCCCTCCTGCCAGCACTGAAGAAGCAAATGGTGAAGAGGCTGTAATAATGCTGCTTACCGCATTTGATGAGCTCAGGTGGAATTCCGTCGTCACCAGGGGCCTTCCCATTCGCTAAGCGGTCGATTGCCTTATTGAGCTCATCAAGAGTAGGAGGGGTATCTAGATATTCAATGGTCGGCAACCGTTCGACATTTTCAAGTGCATGCGGTAGAACCGTACTGTCCCTAGAGTAGAGGGAGGAGAAGTGCTCTACCCATCTTTCCATCTGTTGAGTTTTGTCGACAATCGGCTTACCAGATAAAGACTTAATGGGAGCCGTTTTAAGTTTGTTTGGGCCAATGGCTCTCTTGATCCCATCATACATACCGTGAAAATTGCCGGTATCCGCAGCTTTTTGGATATTGAGGCTAACTTCAGTCCAATAGTCGTTTGCACAACGCCTTGCAGTCTGTTGGACCTTATTTCTAGCTGCTCTTAGAAGACGTAAGTTTTCATCTGTTGGCATACCTTTGAACCTCAAGAATGCTGAGCGTTTCTCATCCAGCACAGCAGTCATCTCAGAAGCGTTTGCTTCGAACCAGTCGCTCGTTCGAGCTTTCTTCGGACCGAAAGTGGAAAGTGCGACTCGGCATATGCAGCTTTTTATCAATTCCCAGTTTTCTGAAGCAGATTCAAGTGGGGTTGTCTTGTTGAACTCGTCCGTGAAGGCTTTTGCGAATCTCGCAGTTAGATTAGGTTCGCACATGGAGTGACGTCTATCCTAGGCTTAGCAGACAATTTGGTGCGGTGAAATCTCGTGTGGGGGAGCTTCAGTTTTGCACAGACCAGTGAATGATCAGTGTCACAGTCTGCGATTTGATATGATCTGGTGAGGAGCACGCTTCCTATAATAGTACGCTTAACAAGAATAAGATCAAGCTGATGCCAATGCTTAGAGCGAGGATGCTTCCAAGAGACTTTATGCTGTGGTTTTGTTTGAAAGAAAGTGTTACTGACACAAAGATTGAACTGTGTGCACAATTCTAAAAGGCGTTGCCCATTTTCATTCGTTTTACCTACACCAAACCTTCCGAGACAGTTTTGCCAAGACTCGTAATCTGCACCAACTCTGGCATTGAAATCACCCAATACCACTACACAGTTTTTCTGTGGTACGTTTTTCAGGACGGCTGTGAGGTTATGATAGAAAGCGTCTTTTTCATCAGGCGTCGCAGAGAGCGTCGGTGCATAAACGTTGACCAACGTAATGGTACCAGTAATGCACCTCAGATTTAAAGTCCAAATCCGTTCGCTCCCGCTGCTGCTCGGTTCTGTGGCTTTCAATATGTCGTTTCGCACGGCAAACCCAACTCCATGCAGTCGAGGCTCATCGGAACCTCTTCCTTTCCAGAAGAATGTGTAATCACTTTCTGTTAGCTTATCAGTGTCTGCTTAGCGCGTCTCTTGTATGGCAGCCACGTCGACATTCATCCTCTTTAGCTCGTTGTTAATTACGGCGGACTTTCTAACGCCTCTGATATTCGTGACGTCGTCATGAAATCCTGGAAGCATGAACCGGACGTTCCATGTTCCAAGTTTCAGAACTGACATTTGTTGTTTGGTATGTCAATTCGCTGGTGCGGAAAAATACAGTCTGCTGGTCGGTTGATTCCTAATCTCCATGCACCCAATAAGGATAGCAGACCGTGGCGAGACGGCACCTTATTGACTGGGGGCTGCCCACCTTGAGGCGGGCGGTAGCCGTCCAATGAGACCTGGGAGTCTCTCCCACCGTCGAAAGCAGCCCCAGGCGCTTAGTTCTACGCCAGTCGAGTCAAAGCTTTTAACCGGTATCTGCTGCTTCCCGTGTTATTTTCCGTAGAAGCGGAATGCAGTGTCCTCTCCATTGGTGCGTTGTGATGTATGCCATGGCAGTTCAATATTGAGAACTAGCTGTTGCCCATGTAGCAAGTGCTCCCTCTCTACGGCACCACTGGAACCAAAGGAACAGCTAGGCTGATACGTTTGGACAACGATGCCGTCGCAGGAGCTAGCAGGACGAAGTTGAATAAATTTCGGACTGCCTAACGGTACTCCGGCTCCGGATCAACATACACTGAGAAATGATAATCGATGTGAAAATGTGCATGTCCTGTGTTCACCGTATCCTGTGCCCCACGTGACGCTTTAGTTTAGCGGAACGGTTTCGGTCATGTTAGAATATATTCTAGAGTTCCATTTAGTTTCTGACTCTTCAAAAACTTTAAAACCAGTATTTCTCCCATTATCCGCTGCCAATTACTTCGCTAGGGAAATGAGCACCACAAGCATTCCGTTAATTTATATGCCTCATGAAAAACAACATAAACAATGCTTCCTTTGGACCGGCACTCATAGATACTGACGTTGCACATAAAATAACCTGGAAAACTTGAAGATAGCGAAGGAGTTCGTTTTCGGTCGTTCTCATCAAGATTTACAATACACGTGTAAGAAGATAGAAATAGAACTGATCAACTTTGAAAATAGGAAAATGTTATATATGAACATGCGTCATTTACTGTTTCGCCTCCTCGAGGCTCAGCAATCCAAGCCATCAGGTAGACATTAACAATGATTCAAAGAATTCAGGCTGATGGACCAAAATACATAGAGAATTAGAGCCAAGCGATCAAAGGAATACACTAGAGCGAGGTTTGGATTGCTCACATCTCATGCACTTTGTATGTTGTTTACAAATGTTCGCTGACTTCGCGAATTATAAAGTAAATATATACGGAAGCCTAGGCTGTCCCATATCACGAAGTTACTACCATTATCCGTGCTCAAATTGCCTAACACAGACTGTGCGTGTGCCTAAATCAATGCATACATCATTCTCTCCATTAATAAAGATTTTTTGATATATGAGATATTGCACCTGGTTTGATCATCATTTCCATTATGTGGTAATGTTGGATTCCGCGGTAAATGCTTCAGCAGCAAATGTAACAATATGTTTCGCAACAATTTTATGTCATTCATCTGAATTTCCTAAAGTATGTCAGTTAAAAATTTATCAAAAATAAGAAATTTTACATATCATTTGCCACTTCGCATAGATGAAGTATTTAAATATATCGCTCTTAAGAAGCACATAACGTTCCAAGTATCAAAATAGTTCGCAAATTGTCGGTGAGTATATAAACGACATGTAGGTGATGTGATTCACTGCAAGTCCTATGTGCCAGAGAATTTCGATCACACCATTACTCACGCCTCAAGTTTTAACCATTCTACGGCACATTTAAAGCAGATTCAAGCCGTTTCGAGGTCGTACGGTCACTCCATGCGTTTCGTAGAACTTCGATGAAAAATTGAGTTGGTAAATTCAGATTCAAACTCACAGAGAAGCGAACGCTTTTTTGTAAAATAATTATATTTTTGCCTGAGCAACAATAAAAACGTATAACTGAAAGTAATCGAACTTTAAACTGCAGAAAACATGTGGTATTGATACACTGGCGTCGAAATAGATGCCTCGGAAGATGAACCTTTGAGTTCAGTATTTTATAAGTGATGAATAAATCCAATCGTATCCATCTATGAGCCAGTGTATCCAAATCAAGACGCACCTGACGATCTTCATAAAGGCGGTCGCGAAGAGAGCCCATCATTTTAGTTGCTATTCTCTCGAACATCTTGATGTCTTTTGTCGACAAGGTGACCTAGCTTGCACTGAGTAACCCATCACGGGGTTAACCTTTTCAGGACGGATGTAACCTTTTGGTTACATGAACTTCGCAAGTCATTTTAAGCTAATTCTAACTGAATTTTCCGAGTTCTTTTGCACGGCAGCATACAAAATTTTATCAACTACAGGGTGGTTTTCTTCTTTTTCGCATCCTCACAATTCGCAGTTTTTTGTGAGCCAAATAAAATTCGTGTGAAAGTCTCAGTTATTATAAATTTTGTTCCAGTATAAACTTAGTCATGCCTACAAAAGAGATTATGTTAAAAAATTGGAATAAATCAGAAAATCTTTGAAATGCGTTGCGTTTAAATAGATGTAACCTTTATGTTACATCCGGCAGAAGTCACCAAAATCGTACACTGGTGACTTATGCCGGATTAAACCATTTGGTTACATTTTGTTATTTTTTCAATTATGTGAATATCACAAACTTTTTATATTGTTTGTGTTATTTCACCCCTGGGTAACTCGTTTCCGAAGAAAAATATTTTATTTCGGGTTAAAAAATAATTCAGGCATGAAAGGGTTAATATAATTATATGAGAGTAGGCGAAATGTTTCACGAGAAAATATCTAAAAATACATCGGTGCATAACTAGAAAGACGCTAGCTCGGTTGTACACGGCTTCGCATTGCATACTGTTCTTCGGACTTCCAGATTTTTACTTCTGTTCTCCATTCCATTTTTGGGAGCGAAGGTTGTAGGAGAATGGAAAATCTGTACTAATCTGCAACAATTTGCACATTCTGAATTTAAATGGAAGCTTGTACCATGGTGACCGTCTCCTGTATGTTGTTGATGTAAACCGAGAGAAGTACTTACCAGAGGACGGAAGCTTGCTGTATGCCACTAGAAGTTCAATGACACATGAATCTACACTGTTGATTTGAACGATAGCCTTGCGCTCAGTGAGATAGCCTTTAAGCTATACGAGTTGCTGTCCGATGATACCCATCTGCTGCAACTTTCGTAGTAGTTGAAAGTGATCAACTGGGTCAAAGGCTTGAGGCATATCAAGATAGAAGTCATGGATTATAGCTGATTAGTCAACCGCTTTGGATCCATCGTTTAACACCGTTAACAAGTTCATATGTTTATATTTGTATATCTTTATTTTTAGAATTACTGAAAATCAGCATTATGTCGAATATAATATGAGTCAAAGACAAATAGTTTTTGTACATGCAAATTACGGATGATCCTATTGACGAAATTAACCAGATTTTCTGTTGATACACGGCACTGCACTGATCGCTTCCAGATGAGTTTCAACAAAATGTTAAACCCCGTCACTGAACAATGATTCAAAAAAGGAGTATAGGAAATTTTTTAATCTAGTTGTAATTGATGAATTTGACATTTGGACATTCCATTAATAATTTGCATGAAAATGTCTGCATTTCGATATCTTGGCTGCAAAAAATCTTATTCAATTAGCTGTTCACTTAACATCAGTGTATTCAGAATTATTAGAGGGTCTGTGTGAGCTGGATTCGTTGGACTCACAAAGGTTTCGCTATAATTATCCATTGGAACATCTTATTTCTTGTCGATATTGCATAGTATTACACCTCCCCTTGCCAGAAACACTTGGTGGTGTCCATTGGTGGCCATCGTTACATAAACGTTGCTGATGAATCACATCTTGGAATTGCGAAAAAACATATAGCCAACTTGGCATGAACGAGAGGCGAAAAAGTCAGAAAGTTAATGTCTGGTTTTACGTCCTATCGCAGACATCTTATGACCCAAAGCTAGAGGAGAATTAGTAGCTATATATCAGATAGGTGCAAATTTCTACACATCAGAAATAGGTCAAGATTCAGTACAGGCATTAAATTCGAGGTGCCGAAAACTGGTGGAGCTTAACTTTTCGCGCGAGCAATTTACGCTTTATGGCGAGGCTTATCTGGAGATGATCCCCTGTACATACACAGAGAATGTGACTACATTAAAATTAGGGAATCTTTTTATTTACACTTTTGTGAGCTTTCATTATTTGTATGAATAAACGGTGTAGACTGAATAATGCATTTGTCTCATCCATTCAAATATATTCTACGAATTCACCCCTCCAGTTTCAAACAAAAAACTCTATTGAGCAGCATGGTAACGAGTGTATGATTTTCAAATGGACCAATGAAAATTGAATGACATGAATATAAATAAAGAGTATTTTTTTTCGGAGATAAAGGCCAAAATGTTAACCGTTATATTGCTACTGTCACTGATCTCAGTTCTAAGGGCACATTACCACAGTAAGTGATTAATCTGAAAATTCCATGTTTTTTAACAACGTTTGGACATTTATCCAACTCTTTGATAAGGATGGCACCAATAACCTGATCAATCACGTGACCAACGCACACAAATAGATAGGTTAAACCTGAAAACTTTAAAAATATCCGGATCAGCATTCACTCCCAACCAACATACTTTCATCTTGTAATTATATACTGGTGTGTCTTGAACGATTTATAGAAATCGATGAACGTCGCACAATCAAGGAGACGCTAATATCGCTAATGCGATTGTATTTGCACATGACAATCTTTCCGCCTAACATGTATAGATTTTTCCTTTTTCGAACACTGGTTCCAAGATGAACTAGATTCAACCTCTAGGAAAATATTGAGATCCCAAGTTCCGTTAGAGATCTGGAATTCTAAATGAACTTCGTAGTAGCAAATAATGTGATGGAATTTTTATCCAGATTTAACAGCCGAGCTATTTGTTCGGTTCCAATGTTGTTGTGAAAATGAATTCCTCGCTAAATGGGTAACATATATTTCTCCCTTTTGAACTGCCATGGCGTATATTTGATTCTCATGGAAAATGTTAGCATCTATGAAATCAATTTGACAAACTATAATACATTACATTTTCAAAGCCAATGTATAAAATGCCAATTAAACGAAGTATCAATCAATTGTCCATACCTTTATAAATGGCCAGCTGCCAGATTGTGCGAGTCCATTTCACATATTCTGAACTGCGTATTACTTGGTTATGGTTTTGAAGCTTTATGACAGCGAAGCCGCCATCTTGCAAAGTTCTCACAGCCATCCATCAGGTACTAGACCATATTTTGCAAACTCAAAAGTTTTATTGCTTGAATAAGCCCGTTTATTAATTTACGTTATTTGATTTATTTTGGTGCTCCCATCCGAGAGACTTACACTTCACAACCCGTTTCCAACTGTTTCCTGTGGAGAACGCTGCGGAGAACGTCAGCTTAGGTTCAGCCAGCCTTTTAAAAAATTTAAATAATTGAATTGTACATCTCGTAACATTTAAAGTCATTGGCTATTCCTTACTTTAGCGAGACCGCATTTTAGAGCATCATCACAAAACCTCTCCGATGTGAGCCGTAATATAATCCGGTTTCGAAACTATTCTTCTCGCGATAGCACACATTTACCCACCATTACTTCTTGCAAGATGTTCGATGTTCTGCTTCAAAATATTCACGACATAGATCGTTTGAAATACGAATTATTCCCAGCATATCTTACGCTGTTGCAGTTAGAAAGAGAAAAATGTATGTTTACGTTTACACAAAATTGATGCAAATAAAACTAATATGTACAAATAGCGTGAAAATGCTCCATAGATCAAACCTACTATCCAACGATATTTTTCGGCTGATTACTGTACTTCTTTCAGAGAGTAGGAAACATTTTTTTCAAATAAAATGTATCATCACGGAGTAATGCCTTAATGCCACTGTTAAATAGGGTTCTAACAAAGAACGACGATTTTCATATATGGAATCGGCGAAGCGATTCCGAGTCGAACGCTTAAGACAAGTTTAGAATTGACTAATTTATTTAACAAGATTTGCGCTTGTATGCCACTGCTGGATAAGCATGCTGATCGTACACTGTATAACTGATCAGTGCAAACCAGAAACAAACAGGTCATGAGGTGGGTTGTGTCATTTAAATGCATTCAAATGAGGATGTTTGACTGATTTAATGTTGTGAAGTTGGCATAGATTTGTGACGAAGGATAATCGAAATGTAGTTTGATATTTGGTTGCTTATTCATAGTTGATTAAACATATAAACTGATTTTGTATCTCAACAGAAGTAATTGTTGCTCAGAAATTCCATTTCGACGAGCATATGTCGAAACAGATGAAATGCGGGCTACTGGAAAATGACGTGAAACTTCGTACGTGTGAATACGTAAAAGTGAGCTTCTGTGAAATCTTTATCAAATCACAATGTATCTACACTTTTAGGCCAGACATGTCCTGCACCAAACACACTTTTTCTCAAATTATTTTACACAACTCTGTAAGAAACAATTACTGGGATGGTATATATTCTCACTGGAATGGTTCTTATGTTACCAGTAATGAACAATATTTAGCAGATACCCTTCGGAAATATGACTATTTTACATGAATCGTCCGCACTTAACGGGTAATGCAGATTGTGTACATGTTTACGTAACTGGAAACTTAAATGCTATTTTTTCCAAAGTGGATAGAATAGTCTCGTTCTTATATTATCGTTCATAAAGGTCCATTTTGCTTGAAATCAACTGAAATTTGATAATTCATATTTAACAAAAATGTGGTTCCTAGACAAGTCTTTATCAAGATTTCTTTTTCGGTATACCATTCGATCTAATCCTAAATTATAATATAATGAACTCAAAGATGCACCCTCTGAGGCATCTATTTCGCCTCCGGTCAAGCCATGCCACACGTACTCACCAAATGGTATTTGAGATTCCACATTCTCAGCGGAACTGCGGTCGGTCCTTCTATTCGGTGCGCGTTTGTTTCCTATGGAACTGTATACCGTCAGATGTCCAATCATCTAGTGAAACGATTTTCACGAACAAATTGGATATATTTTTGCGTAGTAATGCCACCTTACATCCCGATTACATAACATGATCTTTATCCAAACGAATATTTTTTCCCATCATACCGAGACGTTACATTACATTTTTCTCTAACTACAAAACTGTCAATCTTCCTAATGCCTCATTTTTATTCTGTATGTATATTTTTGTCCTTATACGATAATCCGGTGGTGTTGTACAGCTACGAGCATTTTATACTGTAAATTCTTGAATCTTGAATTTTGAATCTTCAGCTTACTTACTTATGCCCCAGTTGAAGTCTGAGAAACGTGCCAAATTATTTGTCTCTTCACCTATACTTGAAGAGAATAATAAGAATTATGGCGTTTTTATTTCAGGAAGAGCCATTGTACTTGATGGTTTAACAAAATAAGAAATGAGAAAGTATCAACATATATTAGTCTTGATAATCAAACAGCATCTGAAATTGAAATTGTTAGTAATGTATAATTTGATTTGATTCTAGGAATATAATTTAAATATCAATATGGAAAACGCAATCATCTCAAATCTGTTATGTCTTTAATTTCAACGCCTCAAGAGCGCTCCCAAATATCTCGTGGAAACAAGAGCGTTCGTTTAAATGGAGTACATTAAATGACCTTATAATGGATGTAGATAAGCGGGGCAGAAGTAACTTGACTGAAATTGGAAAAATGTCATGTGAGGGTTGACATTATCGGCAAAGTCCAAAGCTTTTAGTTCAATTAATTTCTAGACTCTTTCGGTCGACGTCAACCAATGACGATTTTATGTTCCGCAGCAATCTGATTCAGGTGAATAATCTCTTCCGCATCGCCCACAGCGATAGACAGTACTCGAACGATCCGCGGTATTTGCATGCTGTTTGCGTGACCAAACTTCAGCACCTGAAAGCAGTATCTGGTACTCCCTAGCATGCATGTGACACTTCACACACAATAAATCTAGAGAGATCGGCCAAGAGCACATTGTTCCGAAATCGTAAGGTCTAGATCAAGAGCGTTCATATCATATGCAAGCGACAGGTTACTACAAGTAGTTCTGTTAAAAAGGACCAGCGCAAAAGAAACAAGAACTAAAACCAAATATATTTCATTAAACGATGCCTATGATTTTATATATGTTTTACTTAGATTAATTCACTTTCCAAACCAATGATAAATATGTTTTCACGACTATCATGCTTTGAACAACCCAGTCAATTGTATATTGCCAATAAAACTTTGTAATATCAAAAGAAATTGGTGATATATTTGAATCTTTGCATTTTAATTGCTTTCCAATAAATCGAACCGTTGTCCGTAAATTTAAAAATACTGCATCTCAAGACACGCTTTTTGAGAAAATTAACGATAATATTTTGCCCTTAGTCATTATACATTTCCTCGTAATTACTTCCTTCAAAATTGAGCGAAAATTTATTGTGTGAAACTCCTTTTCAGGTCTCCAAAAAAGTTCGAGCGCGTAGCTGCCGAGTACTGCGTTATTTTGTTTTGGATTCAAAGTTGTTGTTTGTGGAATTAGAGTTGGATGTCAACTCGCAAGGTGAGAATACCGACAATGTGGCGCTCAAAACAGCACTCAAAATGAATGCATTGGGCTACAGAATGAAAGCAATAACAGGTGATGCATTTCGTCTTATGTAAACTGGTTGCACCTACATTACATTCTTTAGCAATAAACATCCTTTATAGATTACTTCATTCTTTATTACAGAGAACCCGCAAATGCAAGATTCACCGCCATTCAATTACATAACCAGTGAGTTTGAAAACTATTGATTTAACAAACAAAAAGCAGCATCATTGCAATCGAAAACTTAGCTGCATCTGATTAAATCACCCATGGCATCTGTCACCATTACTCCAGTTTCAATGTAAACTAATTTATTTTCAGCTTACCATATCCATGTGCCGTATAGTTCGATGTTCACCGATTTACAGCCTCCGATCGGCCAGACATATATCTCTAGTGACAGAAAAGTTTCAATCCATAATTTCGTAAGTCACCCACTTTGGATTAATATTATCCGACAATAAGTTGAGGTTTAAGTGAAGATTCAAAGCACCTGCTGTTGCATTTACTTATCTTTCCTATCACAATTTTGTACACATAACAGGTCAAATGTTTCTCAAGTCGTATAACTTGCATGCAATGAAAAAACACGATTCAATTCAATTCAATTCAATTTTAATGGTCTAAAAAGCATATAGCATTAAAATAAACCACAGATTAATATGGGAACTACGAATAATATAAAAAGCAAAAACGGGATTTGATTACTTACTGAGCAGTTAAAGAATCAGGTAAAATACCAAGAGCAGAAATTGTTTTCGATTGGTGTGATGACAAATGTAAATGGATGTGGTCAAGTTGTATAGTTTTCTTCGATGCACGGGTTAAGGTGGCTAACGGCACGGAAAAATGACGATTTTAGGTTTAATTTTTGTATCTCAAAACGAATTCAAGGTAATTATTTAAAATTTGATGTGCTGTTTGTATATATAAAGATGTATTGAGGTTTTAAATGTTATGTGATTTCCTTGTAAAACAAAGGTTTGTTAAGTTGGATAGGCTGGTAAGGTTAGGTAAATGTTTCTATAAAAAACACGTTTTCGACAAAAATCATATCTTGCTCATCTTATTGTGGGCAACGAAAAATATTTAGAATGAAATTTAGTGGTTTTACATGATTTTCAGAGTGTATAGTGCGTAATAAGATGCAAAAGAAGATAAGTCAACCGTGTTTAGATAGTTGCGCATGCGATAAAATTATTCTTGTAAATGTTTTCGTAGGAAAAGCCAATTGCAACCAACATATATCAAAAGCTAAGAGAGATACACTGTTCAAAATACTTTTTTGCACTCCTTGGCAATATTTACATACATATGTTTATTTTAGTTTATATATCTCAAAATTTACTACAAATATTTGCGAAAGCAAAATGCAAACAGCGACTGAGATTCAACATTTGTGAAAAATGAGTTTGAAGTTTGAAGCTGAAACTGTTGGACAATGACAACGTGGTTCCGCAAGGAAAATGCTCTGCCTTTTCGCGCCAATTGTGCCTTTGTGAATAAACGTTTCCTTTCAAACGGTATACAACATGGCGGGAGTTTCGTAGCGAAACTTTCCGTAACCATGGGTTGAAAGCTGGTGTATTACGGACCATCTGGCGACTTAGGAAAAAATCTTTCAAACCAGTTCTTCAAAAACTCTTTTATTTTATTAGAAATAAGTATTTTTAGACAAAATAATTTATGGTCCAGGTTAAAAAAGACATCAAAGTATTATTTTCTGACAAAACGCAAAACTCAAACCAACAAACCAACAACGACCCTACGTAACGTGCTCACAAAAGTGAAAGATGTAATACCCAAAGATAAAAACGCAAACGTAGTGTGCAAAATACAGTGCACGCACTGTGACAAACACTACATCGGGCAAACCGGTCGAAAACTAAAAGCTCGAATCCATGTGCATCAACTAGCAGTACGACGTCACGACACAAGTCTCTCATCTCAACGCACGTCGACAGCGAAAATCACGAGATAGACTGGCATAACTGCCACATCTTGGGCCGAGCTAATAACAAAGCAGCACGAGAGTTCATCGAAGCCTGGCACTCCGGTGAACGATCGATCAACGAACATGTGATCTTGGACGACATCTACGCACGGATGCGACTGAGACGAAGAACCGAAAAGGCAGCCAATCACATGCGATCACGTGACTAATGGTCGGCCGGACAAACACAATCGTCAGTGCCACTTAGAGCAGTCATTTTGCCAACAATCGCTGAAGATGTTGCCTAGTCTGGCAACGAAACGTCCGATGCAAACTCAACAAGCTCGGAGAACAAATTCAAGTAATCTACATCCATCAAGACTTCTCTTGAATATCTGCTATTTTGGTGAGTTTACAACATAACCAGGTAGATTGTTCTAAGTAAAACAAAGTCGCACGGCAAAAATGTCGTCTACAGTTGAGTCGTTAGTGAGTAACAATTAGAGTAAATGTGCGAGCTCTTGTCTTATGCGAGCCCAGTAGATTTAATTAGCATTGTAGAGGGTGATTTGCAGTACTCAAATTTTGTAAACCAAAATCAAATCCCCTCGGAGACGACGACGCGGATAATCAAATAAATTCAGGGTTTTGATTCGCTCATTGTATGGCTTCCGGCTGAGTTCGGCGAGAAGTTTGGTAGCTCGCTGTTATATTCTTCGCAAAGTCGCAACATATTTTTAAGCCATGGCCAACATGCTTAAAATGCACATTCCATCGTGGGTCTGATGTAGATATTTAGAATGCAGGGTATTGTCTGTTTGAGAACCTAACGAAAACTATCTATAGGAGTGACACGTTATGTGATGTTTTGCAATACACAGAGTTGCGATGGCTGGAAATCACCAGGGTGTTCCTTTTAACACAACCAAGTCCTTTTGCTCCAGGGTCCACGAGAAGCTCTGTGTCTACCAGGAAAATACTGGAACTTCACATATTTTCTTGGGCTTAACATGTGACATTTTGGAAATTAAAAAGTAGGCGATTTTTAGGGACCAAACCTGCAGGTTGCCCAGATATTTCTGGAGCAGTTTTGCAGTGTTCCGGCTTATTTATCCTATACCACACATTTATATCATCCGCGAAAATTAAGATCTTTCATTTGATGAGAGTCGGTATGTCATTGGCTTAAAGTGCGAAGATGATTGGTCCGATGACGCCTCTCTTTTTGTTCGCGGATTGTTTGGATTTTGTTTCAGACCCTTCCAAAGCACGCCGATAATGGAAACAGCTCAGTTGTTTTGAATTTACAGGTCGAATATCACTAGGTTGATCAACGCATTTTTTGCCTTGCTGTATCCTAGAACCGGGGTCTTGGCTTCAGTTTGCTAATTAATAAGTCATTTAAAGAAACCTTCAATTCTCTGTATGCTGACCTCTAAGTTCAACATTCCCATATTGGTCTCGGTCTGTGAGCTCTCAGTCGTCTATGTACAGTCTGCATAAATGACAGATATAGCATACTTCTGGCATTTCGTTTTTATATAGCATCAGCAATTCATCACAATTCATATAAACTTCATCGCGACAAATAAAACAACTTGCGTGTCGGGCTTTGTGACTTACCGCCTTCCGACAAATTTGGCATACGTTGCCGCCTTCGCTGGGCTTCGCTCGTAAGGTTATTACGTCGGTCTGAAAAGATTTATCGATTGATCTGCGTGGTATATGAGTATGAGCGCGTCTGGTCGTATAAAGCGAAGTCGAGCCCGAAGCAGATTAAAAGTTGCTGGAAGTAGGTGAGTGAATAATCTCGCCACAGGAAAGGTGGATAACGAAATTCGTCATAGCTCAATGAGATTGGATCCGATTTTCCGGTCCAACGTGTCAATCGAATTACAGCCATTTTTAATATCATGTTATCAATGTGTTAACAGTTTTTGTATCACTACATTTAAATTTCGTAAGTTTTTCAGTAACTCTCTCCCAGTTGTAAGGGACTGGAAGCATTATACTATGCGTGTGAGTATTGCATATCATGCGATAGGACAAATTAAAATGGGAGCTTCCATCCACAAGAAAGTGTTGGGGAAATGTGTTTTATTATGTGTAATACTTGAGTATAGCCTTTGGAAAAGTTTTAATTCACTGTATGCGATATGTTTTAAACAGCTCAAGACATTTTTCGCGTTATTTGGATCGAACGTGACGGTCAGTGGAATACGTGGAAGAGGGATTGAAGGCACACACAGCATCGAAGCGATCGTAAAATTAAACGTATACGCGAATCCGCAATACCTTGTCTATCCGGAAAACTGGCCCTTATCGTTCTGGCCAATGATTTCGTTTCATCTTTCGGACAAAGATGTTTTCGAATATGAAATTTTCCCGGAAATGCGTAAGACCACTTGAATTTGAATCTCGTGACCGATACAAATATATATTGTGCAATTCGGTACAGTGCAGAATCCTGTTACTTTTTGTAAAAATAAAAGAATAAAATTCGGCTAGTTGATTCATCACATTTTTCTACACTTGTGATTTAATGTTTACGTTAAACTTCAACAAGCTATACACAAACCGGTTAACTCAGTGTTAGCTGAAGTATTACAAAATCATAATATCAGTTATAAATTATTACCTATAGGCCTATCCCTCCGAACAAAACTTTGTGGAGCTTCATAACCATTTGCTCACTTTTCAGTGCGCTTTATTGGAGGCAGCTAAACAATAAAGATCATTTTAAGGTCGCAAAATGAAAATATTACTTATCCAAACATAACTATTAATCTGGGTCAACTATTTCGTGTATCAAATAAAAATAATAACCACAATTGCACAATCACCTTTCTGATTCATGTTTATTGAAGTGTATCTTACTCTTTGCTGAATGCAAAACGCTGTAGCGAACTAGAAGAACTTCATGAGCGTTTACGAAATTTAATCGATCGAAACCATCCCCAATGATCATATTCGATGTTCGTTTTTTGCTCGCGATAATGGTGGTCTGTTATCTAATATGATAGGATAAAATATTTTATAATTCATCGCATCTGTACAATTAAATATACAGAAACAGATCGTATTAAACATCTAACGGTGATCGTAAAATGATTTTCTCAAAGCTTATATTTATTATATAAACGTTTGGGCAACGAACTGAATGATATCTCCAGTGAACCAGTTTGGAAGCGATAATCCATCGAAATTAACAGCATTTTCGTGTCCGTTCATTTTTGTGTTTGCGCTCTGTTATTCACTACTGTTTGTTACAGGCGCGTGTTGGTCGACTGCAATAGTAGATGGCAGTATCTCTATGAATGGTCCTACGCGTCTATTTTTACCTTTTGATATTTGCTTTTGTTTCAGGTCACGAATTTATTCATTTTGTTAGTTTGTGTTGTTACTCGCAATATTTGGTAATGTCTTCCTCAACATATTGACGTCGGTGTAGTATAAGACCTGTTTACGCAACATGATGTTTTTCACACATTATACAAAGCAATGAACAAAATCTCATTTAAGAGTTTGACTTAAGCTTCTCTGGGCCTACTATACATTGATGATGTTTTTTATGTTAGGGTTTTGCTCTAAGTGTACCGAAGACTCAGTGGAGGACAATCTGTTAAACATATTAGATGTATCTTGTTATGATTATTCTTGTTGTTATTTCATCATTTTCTGACTTCTGTTTCGCAATCCTACATAGCTTTTATAATCAAAAGCGTTAATGAAAATTCATCATCATAAGGGATGGGGATGTGAGCGACACATTACTTTGCTCATCAATAAGCGCCTCGAGTGCTTGACCAAGAATCACTTTGTGATTCTGTCTGAACATCGTGGTTCGTTGTACGAACCCTATATAACATTTGGCGTACAAGTATAACCTTGTTCACCATCATTCTCATTTACGACTTTTTAACCGATGAAATTTACTCAGGTACCCATGCAGTAATGATAATGTGTACTTGTTAGATTTTTCTTTGAATTAAACAAACAGATTTTCATATTATGTTTGATATACCTGCAAGACTTTGCGTTTTATTAAATAATCTCAATTTAAAACTCGTGGGGTCACAAACTGTCTAATTGTTGTCTTTCAATACAAACGTAACAACTGACACAATGTTTAAGTGTCAGTAAATTTCCATTGTTTTATTACTCCACCACTCCTCATATTGCTCCACTCATTCGCAACAAATCTAATGTGTAGCTTCTGATTGTAAACAGGGTACTAACCGCTGATGATCACAATCACGAATGACATGAACAGCTCAAATGCATCTACTTTTTCTCAAAGATTTCCCGTTAACTATATTTATCGTTTGATTTACAGATCCGGATATGAGAAGAGTGGTAACGGGTGAGTCTGAAATTAAGTTTCATGAACACATTTGTGTTTGAGAAGTGTGCGAAAAGATTCCAGCTCGGCAATTCACTAGAGCCATAATGATTTCTTCCCAATAGAGTCGAGCAAATTTGTAGACTTATATCAGTGATATTTATGGTGTCATAATAGGAAAAATTATAGTACGTTATTCTGCAAATGAATGATAATGTACATTTTTCTAGCCATCAAACCGAATTGCAATTGTCTCTTGAAAACAGGAATGTATATTATCTGGAATTAAACAAGGAAGACAGTTTTGTTGCTTCGTAAACGTCAGAGTTACACTCCAAATAAACTGAAGCTGAATTTTGTGCTAGTCAAGCGACACATTGTAATATAAGCGTTATGCTGGTTTGAAACAAGGTTTTCTGTGACTCACGATTATCGCCAGCGATGCACTGAGCAACGCCAAATATACGAACGAAGCAATAAGTATTGCACCCAGCACAATTCATTCATCAAACCTAGTCTCGTACGAAAAAACTAATTTTTATCAAAAACGTTATGATGAGCGCTTGAACAATGTATTTTATTGATCACATACACCACCTCAACTCACCAAAAGCGTTTTCTGTCTCTTCATCGAAAAAGATTAGACATACGGATGTTTTAAAATGTTGCATATCAACCTACACACAATTTCTAGAGCTGCATCATTCATCTGCATAAAGAAGGAAATAAATAAATTCACCGAGCTCTACGAATGTCCATTTTTGACGTTTTTTCTTCTAGAGAATCTGCTGTCAACGCGAACTTGGGCATGTTTATCAGTAAACTAGTCACCAGTCCACCTCATCACCATTCTCGTTAGTCCATATGCTTCAAGCGTTTCGATTAAAATGTAATAGTTATCTCTATCGAGAGCTTTTGAAATGTCGATCTAGCAAGCAAATGTTATGAACTGCTGATGAGCTCGAATGAGAGCGATACTCTAGTCCAGTGCTTTCATTATGAACCGTCGTTATCAAATTTGTGAATATTTCCTAGCACTGATGAGTGGTCACAAACCGCATAATATTATACTTCGGAAAGTAGACTTGTCCCGACATGTGAATTAACCATTTATTTCCGACCAGGTGTGTCAAATTGACTCGGCAGGCTAAAGCCGAACAAGTTCCGATTAGATACACGTTGAGTAGGACCTTTTCCATGTCACTTTTCGTGGGCGAGACTGTTCTACATGTGGGAAGCCTTTATGCCGAGTTAAGCGCGTTATCATTAAAGGTACTATCGTTTTCAAGAGCTTAATGCATTTCTTGAGATCATGTGCTTGTCTCGTTGGAACATGTGTCCGCCGATTCTGGTTTATTTGGCTGGTTACACAGAAAGCAATATCGGCATTATTTGACTGTTGTTTATCGTGTTTGGATTTACATTTTGCATTTCAAACCCTGGCAGCCTCTGTGACAGAAAAGACTACTCCCGCGCTTGCCGTAATCGTTTTGTCCGGTTTGATTCCGTTTAGGTGGCGATTTTACCAGCTCTGATCAGATAGGAACAAATTTCGAGGATACTTTCATTGAATGGTTATTGAGCTGGATGGTATTGGAGGCTTTTTGTCACTCTCATCTTGGTACAAATTGACATTTTCAGAGGCGCAGTTTAATGATGGTGAAATTGAGCATATTCGTTCGTGTACTTTAAAAGTTTTATGCTTGATCAGTGGTTTCATTGAATTCCACATTTGTGCAATTTGTTCTTCCAATGGCGACAAACGACTCTCTATTGTATCAGGCTCTTTTGCCACAGCCGGACAGGTATTCACGCGATACACATTTATAATTGAATCTCTGCAGCTATTACAGAAATAACAAACGGACTGGCTAGATACTTGGTTACAAGCCTCACAAGCTCTCAGTACAGTTTCATCACACTCACGTACATTTAATTAGAACCCCAATCTCTCATTAACAGATTCCCTTACTTGGTACAAAGGCCATTGTTGATTCCGTAGCACTGCCTTGTCATCAATCCTCAACGTCACAGCGGATCGCTGGATTCTTTTGTCTGTATGTTGGATCTCAATGCACGGGGGCCACATACTTATTAGGCACTAAATTCGGCCGGCATGATGGACAGCAATGATAACTGCCATGAATCTTAAGCTTCAATCAGATCTCAAATTAGAGGCCTCCTTTTCAGTGAAATGAAATCTATACTCAGCAATCGTTTATCATGCGACCCACCTGATTGCTTCTCCTTCATTCGAATAGCTAGGCGCTTGACACTTTCAACCTTGGCAATATCTTTTTCCAATTAAATTGCCTGGGTTTGGGTTTGTTGCTGCAAGAGCTGGTTTGAACTCATCGTCGGTTAACGAAATAAGACAGAGCGCTGAATTGTGTATCGAAATGCGTAGTTCGATGCGATCTTTGCAACAATTGCAAAAACCACATGATATTTTGTGGTGGGAAAATACTATGGGCGTTGGATCAAACTGAGATATTTATGTCGAATCGGTTTGTTTGCTGTGGATCGACTGACAACATGGAATTGTATAAATTCTTCAAGCTCTTATTAAGAGTGACATAAATTCCTTTAAATCATATAAATCCGAGAAAATGCAGTGAAGATATGATCAAAAGTGTCTGAGCAACAAACATACGACCACACAGTAAGTTCAATGTTCGTCAAAACTTCACAATGTGTGTGATCAAGATTCACATGTTGATTATGTAGTTGAATACTTTTATTCGTTGTACCAACCATACTAAACAAAAAGCAAAAGAAGTCTGCTTGTTGGAATGTTTTAGTGTTTATCACTTCAAGGAAACTGCAATATTATTAGGTGATATTTTATGTCCTAAAGGAAATTAATATTTATTCGCTGAAATTTCGTTCAAGTGAATAAACAAGCGAAGCTATTTTAGCTTCCATTTCAATTTGAAATTGCTGATTAAGTCAATGCGTTCGAAGAATGAACAATACCACTTTTGTTAGTGCGCAATAGGAAAATAATTTAAAAAATGCTTCAGCTTTAGATTATTTTCGTTTAATGTTATTAACGAAAATAATGTACGACTAGCTGGTTTTATCTTAATTGAATACAATAATAAAACACGTTTAATTGAGGTTGTAATGATATGTTTAGGCGAAGTTCCATCTATGAGACTTGAGTGTAAACGACAGAAATATTAGGGTTTTGAAACATAGTTATACTAGAATGCCATTTTGGCACAGCTAACCCTCGGATGAAAAATACACACAGTTGATCTAAATTAACAGATCCTTACAATGGAAATGACCATTTTTCGAAGCACTCACATGTGGTGCAATTAATTGTCATTCACTAGATTTGTTATACAATAATCGATCCCATGACTATGAAATTATCACAACTCAAGGTCATTTCAAATTCGTATTTAGAATTCAATTAATGTGCCATTTTTTTATATACACGTGATAGAACTCCTGACATTTTGCATACTTGTTTTAGTTGTGCAGTTGAATATGCTTGCGTCATTGTTGGCAGTGTTCCCGTTCGTCTGGTGCCCACAGGTTAGCTAGTCTATGCCTCAAAAACTCTAATTTCATGCGTCCACACCTCATTGGTGCGATGTCTCCCTTTATCACAGGCTGTGCAACATTTCACTCAAACTTTGAATGAAGAAGTAATCCACTGCATCCCTCTGTTGAAGAATATTGGTGCCAATTATATTTACACAAGAGTACAAATGACATTCAAAGGGAATGTATCGCTGGCCTCAATTATCAGCGATCAGGCAAGATCTTCAAGGGGGTTTGAATACACTGCAAGCTTACTAGAAGGGGCGGCTCATTATGGCAAGTCTACAATTTGAAATACATTGGTTTGCTTAAATCATACCACTTCCGGATAATTCACATACTGAATAATTGTTTGCAGAATACTATTACCACAAATGCACTTCTACTGATACCGGGACAGTTTGTAAGTTTGATTCACTGCTAAATTAAAAATGCGAGACATTGGAAACGGCGAATTGTTTTTAAAATTTCGATTTCACAATTTAGCTCTGAAAATCGATATGAATGCTGGCATTGTTGCAACCAATTCAACATGCGATCTGGTGAGAAATCATTGCTAGAATGTATTGAAATTTTGTTATAACATTCTGTTCGTGCAAAGTTGCTGGAAATTTCATAAACTCAGCTGGATTTGTATTTCATTTAATAGCATTTCCGAAAAACATTTTACTAAAATACATTTAGTTCGTTTTCCAGCGAAATTTATACAAGATGTAACACAACAGTTACAAGTGAGATATATGTGTACAAATCATAAGGCCGAAATATTGTAGTATATCTTATAGATGTTATTTTGTGCATTCAGGTCGAAAATAGATACGTTAAAATTTTGGTTTCATCTCGCTGAAATGTATTTACTTCGGGATTATAAGCAACTGTATATGTGTGGTGATAAATATTATAATTCGGGTTAAATTCGTAATTGGCATTTA
>JACCGJ010025560.1:0-56624 GCA_013407085.1 Atriophallophorus winterbourni | reverse complement strand
CACCACTCGGCGTTTGTTCGAGTCAGGTTCTCTAGCCTTTGCACAACCAAGTGCTACCTGCAAGGCAGCAGGGAGTTGCCAGAAAGAGGTGGTCTACCAGACTCTGTTCCAGGTTTTTCCTCAGGGTTTTCTCCCGAAGCCTTTCCCGCGATCGGGTATCCCACAAGGCAGCGGAGGATTAAAATCAGGGTTTTCCCTCCCTTAGATGAAATGCCCTCCCAGGCTAACGAGCTACATCTGCCCGAAGCAAACTGGTTTTCAGGCGCCAGTCACTCGCCCTCGCCCCTTCTCCTGTTGGTAGAAGCAGTTCCGCCGGGCTCAGAGAGCCACTCGTGCAGGCCAGAAGCTGGACTTGGTTGTCAGCGGCTATTTGAGACGCACGCCATATGGGAGCATTTTATAAACAGTGGGAGCTTATCCCCACTGCCACCCCCGGCTATGACAACCAAGTGCGACCTGCAAGGCAGCAGGGAGTAGCCAGAAAGATGTGGTGTGCACCGACTAACCCTCAACCTGTTCTCGGAAGCTAAATGTAGATCACCCCGACATCGTGCGAATTCCGCCGAACGACTGATACTGCGCATCACGTGATATTGTTAATCATAAATCGACCGTCAACCGAAACAAGGCTCAAGACGGTTCGTGCTTCTTAATTGTGCACCTGATTGGGAGGCTGATCCGTGACGTAAACCGATAGTCCCCGAAATAAACTTTGGGGTTTTACCTCTTAGGAAAACCCGTGATATTCTCTGTGCTCGCTAACGCAGTATGCGCGTAAAACAGAAATAATTACAAAGTAATAATTGCTAGAAGTAGAAAAGCTCCGCTCCGTTCCCCAATCCTCGCCCAGCACCGTCTAAACTTTCCTATGATTGTACTCGGTGCGTGATGTTGTGTGACATTCGGAGGTACTCAATTATCAGCAGCAGCAGTAAGCTATTTGATAACACGTGAGGACTTTCTTTATTCAAGTCGGACGACTAATGCGTTCAAATAGCATACGTTCCTCTCGCATAATCTGGGCGACAATAATTATCACCTGGAATTTAATAACTTCTATCAAGTGTCTGACAAAATACCCGTGCTTCTCCATTGCGTACACACACACACCACGACCGGTTTCGTGTTGCTTGCACTCATCAGGTAGGGACAGTAGGATCAGAATCTGCATGCCTCGAGATAGTAGAGAAATGGAACTACAATGGAAATGGGTTTCAAATGGGAACCCGAAGCTGGATAAGGCTGACTCCAACAACCTGTTCAATCACATAGTGTCCCGCATACTGGTAGATGCGTTAAACCAAAAGGTTGAAACAAATCGTCCGCATTTGCATACCGGTTTTGTGCTATTTGCACTCGTCACGTAGAGTGCGATCAATGATCAGTGTGACCTGAAACAGTGACGGAATTTTGCACAAAGTTTGAACTTGCAAGCCAGTGTCGATAGGTTTGTTCGACCAAAATGCCTTCTGCATTCATGCGCTAGAACCGTTTTATTTATAACGTTGTACTGATTGTACGTGGAAGCGAATTAGACAATAGTAGAAAAACACAAACATGGGATCCGTTTGTACAGAACGCAACGTGCTCGTATTGACAAACTTTAAGCAATGATGTTGAGAATGACAGTGAGAATACCGTTCATCGCCGGTGAAATTCGTGCACCAATATGGTGGCATGCTCTTCGTCAGTAAGTCGTACGGATATGCGTGCACTTATTTGATTAACACCGTATGTTCTGCTTATCTTATAGTATTGACATAAGAGGAAGCTCCGCGTAGATAGCACGGTGAGCGATCAACCTTTGAGAAGCGCGATAAAACATGCTTTGCTCGACTTTTGTGTTTTCTATGTCACCTTTTCATATACAGACAAAATGACCAGTAGGTTCATAGATGAATAGATAGGTAGGTAGGTTGGTAGGTAGATAGATGGATAGATAGATAGATAGGTGGATAGATAGATCGATAGATCGATAGATAGATCGATAGATAGATCGATAGATAGATAGATAGATAGATAGATAGATAGATAGATAGATAGATAGACATATAGATAGATAGATAGAAACATAGATAGATAGATAGATAGATAGATAGATAGATAGATAGATAGATAGATAGATAGATAGAAACATAGATAGATAGATAGATGATAGCTCTTTAGTTAGATGCGTGGGTAGATAGTTAGATGGATACATATATAGATCGAATGAGTGAGTGAGTGGATATGGTTTAGATTCGCCTGTCAAATTCAGTCGCCAGTTTGCCCTGCTTCGCTTCTTTATCCCAAGTGTTGCTGTTTTTCCTAAAGTAAGATGCAGTAGTCTTTGACTGTCGCACATATCGCTTTCAAATAGACCGCCTATTTTTTCAATATAATCGTTTTTGTGTCTAAAATTATTTTTTGTCCCCACTTGCTGATTTATCGCTAACTCGTTGTGTACCCGCACTGTTTTAGCATATTTAGATGACCGGACCTACCAGTTCTTCTGTGACTTGATCGAACTCATCGAAAAGAATGGTACGTTTTGTCTCACCCGTTATTTTATTCCATTCCTTTTTGTCTTCACCTCACCAGACTTGTGTTTCTGAATGTTACATCCTATGCACGTACACCGCACGGACGGTATCCTTTGTTTGGTGGCAATTGCAAGCTCAATTTCAATCAACATTGGTACAATGTTTCAGATGATTCTATCCACAGGTTCTCACATCATTGGAATCATGTGACATTCACAAGTACGGACGGTACCTTAGTGATCATCATCATGATGGAGCACAAGTCTGAAGCCAGACGAAGTGCCCATCAGCATGAAGTAAGATGAGATTATCAGAGTTGCGAAAGAATGCAGAAAACCGATCTCTAGAAATGCACCTACCGAACCATTCTTAGTATATTTAGTCCGTGCGAATTTGTTTTTTACCTGGTGTCAAATCAGTTGGTTGGTAGCACTGCACGATTTCACATCCGCAGCTACTGATGGCCGCTTGTGATGCTGATTCGTTGGTTGTCCTGGTTTGGGTGATTCTGCGGTTTCCCCAAGGTCATCCTTCAGTATAGCGCTATCCGTCATCGCGTTAAATCCTAATCTCTCCATCACTGATGGATTACCGGTCGATTCCCGAGATCTGGAAAATGCTGCTGGCAAACATCACCTCTTGGTCACTTTAACGATTTTCCGAAATCCCGCTGAAAATATAGTAAGCATGCGTGAACCAGTTGCTGGTACTTTCGAAAAACTTGTTCTCAGCAGAATAATTTAATTAGAGGCGCTTAATATTGGGACTAAAATTTCCATTTCGAGATTTGACCTTTCCTGTCTGTTGGCCTTCTCCGGTAGAGATCGACCATGGATGTACATCACAATCGCATGATGTTTTCATGTTTTACAGCTTTTCAAATGACTAAACAGTCCGATTTGGGAGGAACAATCTCTCCCGCAGCGCTTGCAACGATGGTCAGAACTCGGTTGTAGGGTGTCAGTTGTACGCCGGCGTCGTGATCTGCGTTCAGCAGCCAAGAGCTGTATCTGCTCCTCCCCAGCTTGCAGACGACGCTTTACACAATGTGAGCGGTCATGAGCAGGTTCTTCCCAACTCGCGGGGTCAATGCCAAGAGCTTTTAATATCTCTATTGCAAACGTTTTTGTGCCTTTCGAGAGATATGAAACTCGCGGATATGCAATCGTGCAGTACTCTTGTGTTTTATGCAGCTAACGCCATGCTAAATTCATTTGGTACAGTTACTTAGCTACATGCTTAAACACGCCAAATTCTCGCTGCCACTTATTTATTTTCATTTCTCACTTGACCGTACCTTAGACCACGTGCCGTCTATAAATGTGCCGCACTTTGCTTGGATGAGACTTGTGATTTCATGCAATCATCCATTCTCGCAGCAATTTCATTGGTTTACGATCAGGTTTCATCGCTACGATTGAATAGTTTTGCACTTAAATGCTGTTTTGCTAATAGAGGTCTGCTTATCATTTGCCCGTTTAACTCAACCACTGACTCCAAAGCAGATTTTTTTCATGCCTATCATCGGCCTCCATTTGATCCCGTTTATCGATCAGGTCTCCATGTGCAAGGTATCTATCGTGTATCTGCGCAGAAGTCAAAAGTCGATCCTATTGTTCGCCGAGCCATGTGTAAGTCATTATTGCCCTTCTTCTTCTTCATCTGTTTCAAGCGTTGTTTTCGAAGCCTCGGAACTTTGCAGATCCGTTTTCATGTTTCAGCGGAACATGACGTACCCCGGAGCCAACTGGCAGAAATGGAGCCGTATCTTCTTGCTGGCATATTGTCACAATTTATTCGTAATCTGAAAGAGCCGCTGTTCACCTACGCGCTTCACGATCAATTCTTGGCAGCAGTCAGTGAGTCCATTTTATCTGCTCTGCTCATAGTGTGATACTTATATGCGCCCCGCTTATCGAACCAGACCGTTTGTGATCAAGCAGTCATCTCCAGCATGTGTACCTCAACGTGTCCACATGATTTTTTCCCAAACTGATTAGTTAAACCGGATTGTGACTTGTCTTTGCTGTGACTCCTTTTTCCCCGAACACGATATTCACAGCTTACTTTACTTTACTTTAGTGCGACTATCTCCTCCTGGAGGATGAGTCGGCTTCAAAGAAGATTCTTGGGAATTTGGGTACAAAGCGGCGTCCCCAGCACCACTCGGCGTTTGTTCGAGTCAGCTTCTCTAGCCTTTGCACAACCAAGTGCGACCTGCAAGGCAGCAGGGAGTTGCCAGAAAGAGGTGGTCTACCAGACTCTGTTCCAGGTTTTTCCTCAGGGTTTTCTCCCGAAGCCTTTCCCGCGATCGGGTATCCCGCAAGGCAGCGGAGGTTTAAAATCAGGGTTTTCCTTCCCTTAGATGAAATGCCCTCCCAGGCTAACGAGCTACATCTGCCCGAAGCAAACTGGTTTTCAGGCGCCAGTCACTCGCCCTCGCCCCTTCTCCTGTTGGTAGAAGCAGTTCCGCCGGGCTCAGAGAGCCACTCGTGCAGGCCAGAAGCTGGACTTGGTTGTCAGAGGCTATTTGAGACGCATGCCATATGGTCAGGTTCTGTGTGTAGAGCAGTGTATCGTTTAAAATAGCCATACTGTTGTACACCAAGTTACTCAATGTCAAATTCCGCTCCTGCCGTAACAGCTATCATGTTGTTATCGTACACCTCAAGGACGCGTTAATCACGTCACCCCTTCGTGTTTTTGTCCACTTTTCGGTTGGGTCCCAATTCACCCCGGATGTCAACGTTTCCAGCGTTAATCACCTTTTCCACATGCATCATCATAATCACAGACAGCATTACACCGGTAGCATGTACCGAATGCTTAACTGCCATACAACCATGAAAAAGTAAAATCCTAAAAGATGGCGAAGGGTGGGACTTAAATTGCTACGGATGCTATAGAAGAGTAAGCACAAACAAACTGGGAAGAGGTGCCTACACCTCGAATAAAACATGCATTCAAACAAGTTTTGTGAACGAGTAGATCGACATCAGCATGGCAGCTTCCTTGCGGCTTTCAATGCCATGCATCATAACAAGCTTTTCTCGTCACTCCGCTTGACAACATACAAGGTTAAGCAAACACTCTAAGAAGATGCTTAGTACAAGACCGCCGTTGAACACGGTTTCTGGACATATCCTGAAGCGTAACTGACCACTGCGATATCTGATCGCGGGGACACCAGCCTGGAAGACGCGCTGCGCCGACTTTGGAAAGGTTACTAGTAAGGGGTTTTAACTGCTTATGCCATGTGACGGTTTGGCCACCCCGAGATTTATGCCAATCAGGATGTGGCGTCGCAAAAAGAATCCGTTTCGGATATCGGTGATCCGGCATCCGTATAACGTGACCCAACCAGCGAAACATATGCAGGTTAATATGCTTCTCTATATGAACATTACTACCGAACAACTTATTTCGGAGAGCATCGTTGCGCATGCGATTGTAACAGCTAACTCGTAGACTGCTGCAGAGACATCGGTTGTCAAATACTTGGAGACGCTGATTGTGTTCTTTACGTAACGTCCATGTTTCGCACCCATACAGTAACACAGCCCGAACTGTCGCTTTATAGACTCTACCCTTGAGTAACAGAGACAGTCTTTTCTGACCCCAGAGGTGACCTAAGTTGCGGAATGCTACGGTCGCTTTAGAAATGCGTGCCGAGACCTCGTCATTCACAGGCGGTTTCTGTTGGTTGTGAATTTGATCTGATTCGTCCATCAATTTCATACCAACTGGTTCCATATATGACCTCCTTGGCAAATCGATTTCCATTTGCATTTGATTCCGTACCGCTCATGTTTCCGAACCCCGAATTATTGTGTGTTTGCGGCGTTTTGCTGTTCTTGTGTTGTACCTGTAGGTGATGTGTTCTGCAATTCATTTGAGAGCTTATCATCGTTAACACTTTTCGCTAGCACATTAGACTACTCTCAGCCCACGTGCAGTCTCTGACTGTTCGGCACTTTGCCTGGATCAGGCTTGTGCTTTCACATCACACACACACTACTCTACATTTTCTGTTTTAACCACCAGGCACTGTTTCTTTCAGCGGCTAGATCATCCGTAAATCTTTGGACGATATCAAATGTGACGTTGTAGATAGTACTACTCTGACTTCACCGCTGGTTAAGCTGAGGCGTTTAACGTGATTTAGTGTTTTAATTGCTACGAGATCTCAAACGATCTCTTCTGGGTATTATCCGCTTCTTGTGAGACCGATTATCTGATTTCACGTCCGTTGAAGATGAGTAGGAACCAAATGGTTGTGGTCTGGAGGCATCCACTTGGCTTGAATTATTGATCGAATGCCCTGGTCTTCCACACTCAGCTTTGTGGTCTCCCTTTCTCTCCACACGCTCGTTGTTCACTGAAGCTAATCCCATTCTCTCTCTCTCCGGTACATGCATCTTAACTTAACCGAATTTAACGAGTAAAGGATTTTTTCTTGAAGAGAGACTCACATCTCTCGCTTTTCATTGTAGAACGCAATCCTTCGGCGCGCCTGTCCGAGTTGAGTCGCGTTCTACGGCAGTTACCTCCAATGAATTTCAAGTTTTTGAAGACTCTCATCCTGCATTTGACTCGGTTAGTTTTGATTTAACGCTGTCCACGTTCGACATGTAAATAGTACTTCAACCTTGTTGTTATTTTCGTTTGCTAAAATTTCTCAATCAAAAGCTTTCATTGTGATTTAATGGATAACCTACTGTAATTGGTATGTATGGGGTATGGAAGCACAAGCCTGATCCAGGCAAAGTGCCGCACAGTCAAGGATTGCACGTGGGCTAAGATACTGTCAGGAAGTACTTGTGAGTCGGGGGGTTTAGTCAAAAGTTTTTTCCTAGCAACCTTGTGTGTATTTCCATCTGTTGGCAAAGTCGACCTCACATTATTCGGCATGTGTAGATCGTCTCAATCTTCATAGAGACCAGCTTTATCTCTCTATTGCCACCGGATGCGTATTTCTCTTCAAATTTTACACGTTCGTGTGTAACCAGGTAAAGCCCCGCCCATGATTATCACATACATCTTAATTTTTATTGGTTTATAGTATTTGGATTGCCTGGCTATAGATTTACTTTTCCTAATTGTATCTGCAACATCGTGTGCGACACAAACCCTGTCGCTTGGAAACGTTTTGTCTGCACCTGGCAACACCCACCCGGCTGCCAAGTTCGCAGGTTCGGTATGATCAGTTTTCGCATTCAGTGCATGCAAACCGTTGGTGTTCTTGAACGCAAAACGCATCATTACATCTCTCCTGTGTTCACTGATTTGGCAAACTCACTTTAGGTCTATAACATTCTATGTAGTATTAGCAGTGAATAAAATGCAAACGCGCGCACACACACAAGGCATATATGCGTGAGCTCACATCTGTGGGATTACGCCAAGTATTCCCAATCTGTGCGAACTTATTGGCAGGTTGTTTTGACCTTGACACGGATGGGCCTTCGTACATTACTTTTCTACTATGACTACAAATAATATTGTGCTAACCGGGATCTGACAATGGTGCCGAGCCGCATGCTAAAACACACTGAAGTCTGACTGCAACTTATCGGTATATCTTTCTAGGCTTGAGCAACTTGACAGTATCTTAGTCCAAGTGCAACCTTTGACTGTGCATCACTGACAAACAGGCTTATGATATCATGCATATATATGTACAGTCCTAAGCAGGAAGTTTCATATGTGATGAGGCAGGGGTTCTGCACCGGGTTCTTCGTAGCGGATCATTATCATTGAAGCACAGTTTTTTGCCAACATTTGCCTTCGTCAAACAAATTTTTACTTTGAAACCCATGATAACCGAACTGGCAGAGCGCAACTATAGTCGGCCGCTCGCCACAGCAGATCTAAATCAAGTGTTCAAATCAATTGAGTTTATCAGATGTTTGACTGCTGTTCACAGGGTAAACAGTAAGATTATGTTTATCGTGATCGCCTATTTTTATCCACATTTTTTAAACTACATTGTAAAGAATGTGTTGTGTTTCACACATCTCTTTCTGTCAGTGCGCAACACAAAATATTGATCGCCTCGAGCGTTTGTGACCACGCTTTAGTATGCACAACAATCAACCTTCAATTCGGAGGTATACCCAAACTAAAGCGTCCCAAAATAGACACAAACGCTTTATCGCTGCTTGAAGTAAAAGCCAGATTTAGGGATACCCTATCGGTTTCTCTTTCAAAAAATCGGCCGGTCGAACTGGATCGTAATTGGCACTACTTTAAGCAAGCACGCTATGACTCTGATAGGGAATGCTGCAAAGTCACTCGTCAACCGTCACACCGCTGGATCTCTGCTGAGTCCCTCATGCTACTCGAACAGTGCCGTGCTTTATCGCGTGGTTTAGAGTATGAAGACGATCAGAAGTGTCTTAGACTCCTAATGAAAGATAGTCTGAGGCGTGACCGTGAGACTTGGTGGAAAGAACGCGCCTCGGAGATGGAAAGAGCGTCAGCCATGGGCAACGTGCGAAAATTTACCAATTGATTCGTGTCTGTGGCCCCAAACCGCAAGGCCTGAGCGAAACCATCCTCGAGAATGATGGCTCGCGCACAACGAGCCTTCACAGACGTTTAGAAAGATGGAGAGAATATTTCTCTCAGCAGTTTAATCAGCACCGTCCTTCAGACACTGCCGACGTCCCTCAATCTTCTTTGCAATGGTCTTTGTCGCTAGCCCCACCCATTGGCGAAGAAATACGAAGAGAGATCCAACTACTAAAGCGACACAAGGCGCCGGGCCCCGACGAGCTCCACCCGGTATTCTTCAAGGAAGGAGGCGAGGCAGTCGTAGCAGAATTGCGCGAGCTGTTCTCAAAGGTTTGGGTGGATGAGAGGGTACCTGCCTTCTGAGGTGAATCGCTGGTAATACCAGTCCATAAAAAGGAGCACGGAACGAATGTTGCAACTATCGCGGAATTTCGCTTATCCCGGTGGTAGATAAGTGTTGGTCGCCATCCTCATTCGCAGACTTACCGCGATTCGAGAGGGCACTTCTTCGGAAGTGCAAGCTGGCTTTCGACCAGGGCGCGGAGGTATAGACCAGATCTTCGCTCTGCGACAGTTGCTAGAACACCGTCACCTGTATCAGCGACCTACCATTGTGGTGTTTCTGGATATTAGAGCCGCCTCTGACTCGGTTGATAGATCCGCCATATGGAACTGCTTACTACGCAATGGAATCCTATCGAAGTACGTCGCTATCCTAAAGGACTTATACGCACACTCGATAGGGAGGGTAAGGGCGTACGATAGCTTTTCAATGCCATTCAGCACTACTGAGGGTGTTAGACAAGGCTGTCCAATCTTCCCGTTCTTGTTCAACTTCGCCATCGAGGACGTCCTCCGGAGTGCTCTTAGTAGTTTCTCCACGGGTGGCGTTGAGCTCCTTTCAGGCGGACGGGTTATGGACCTGGATTATACTGATGATATTGCCTTACTGGACGAAGACCCAACATTTATCCAACAAGCCTTGGATATGATGGCAATGGAGGCATTTAAGTATGGGCTCTGCTTTTCACCAAGCAAGAGTAAAGTGCTCCTTCAGGACTGGTCTGGTGAACTGCCAAATTTTGCTATAAACGATCTGATTCCCGATCATGTTGAACAGTTCAAATACCTAAGAAGCCTGGTGGTTGCTGAAGGTCGAATAGAGAAGGAAATCACGTCCAGAATCGCTAAGGCCAGACTGGCATTCGCTAAACTTAAGTGCCTCTGGAAGAGACGTTATTTGAGCTTGGGTATTAAAGGAAGGATATATTCCACATCGGTAAGGACAGTATTGCTATACGGGAGTGAATGTTGGACAGTTCGCTCGGAAGATGTTAGGAGGCTTGAGGTTTTCGACCAACGTTGTTTGCTTAGGATTGTTCACGTACGGTGGCAACACCACGTTTGCAATTCTGAGGTCAGGCGCCGCGTCTTAGGCAGCAACGGCACTAGTGTTCAGACAGCCATTAACCGACGTCGCCTCCGCTGGTTGGGGCAGGTCCTGCGCGTGAAACCCGAACGGTTACCACGCCGATCGCTTTATGCGTCAGCTGGTGCAGACAGGAAAAAAGTGGCTGGTGGTCAGCCACTAAGTGGCTTGAAAAGGCTCACTTCTGGTTTAGCCAAGGTTCAACGGGCGCGTGTTTGGTTCAACCGACATCAATGGAAAGAGTGCATCATCTCTATTATTCCCTGACATTTTCCTATCCGTCAAAAACTATTTTTTTTAAAAATTTCAAAAATTGACGTGTGTTAATTGGACAAAATTATTATCTACTGTTGTTTTTCTCACTGTTCCCTACCCGCTTTTTACATTTCATTGTTTCTGTTGAACGGCACCATATCTGTTCAACAGTGGCATTCATGTAATCTATGTTTACATTGTAAAGAAGTTCCGACAAAACCTCGTAATTCTTTTGAATTCTGCTCCTGTACTTCCGTCAAATAAACAGCCAGCAAATGTCACCCCAGTCGAGATGTCCTGAGGTTGCCAATTATTTTTAGTCCATGGTGATCAATAAGCATGCCCTTCTGGGTTGTCTGTCCAGCACCACCTTTCGCGTTTGTTTTCTTAGCTTTCCATTATGATTTCAGAATGTCAGCGTTACCATCTACGCTTATACTACCTATGTAAACTCAGACCTATCGGCTGTGCATTGTTGCGTGTACTTTCGTGACTAGCACAGCAGGGTTTTTGAACTCGTTCTGAACTAAATGTCCCTCGCGGGTTTGATAATTCAGCATACCGCCTCGGTTGAAATCAGACTGTGTACTGCTGTCGTGATCATTTGTCCAACGAACGCGACATAGTTTTATTATAGCTCCTAGAAACCTCGGTTGATAGATGTTTAAAAGCACAGACGGGCACCGAGTCAGCTTCTCCCGTGAGTCTATGATATTTGTTCACTTCAACTGTATATTGGACTGGTATGGTATGGTATGAAAGCTCAAGCCTGATCCAGACAAATTGCCGCACAATCAGAGACTGCACGTGGGCTAAGATACTGTCAGGTTGCCCAGGTATATTGGACTAGATTAATAACATTTATTTTCATGGAAATGGATCCAGCGTTGCACGTTCAGATCCTTTTTTTCTCCCGTTTACATGGAACGTGTTGATGCCCACGATGGTGTGTCTATATGTGTTCCACTCTAGCATGTAGGGATAAGTTCAATCGTACGGTTTCACTTCGGAGGCTTTTGAAATTTTCCGTGGCATCAAACACCCACGTGGTTCAGCAATTTATTTGCTCTGCTTTTCGGATGAGCAATGTGGTTCCACAGGTTGTCATAGCCAGGGGTGCCAGTGGGGATAAGCTTCCAGCCCGGTTAGTTGGTGCACACCACCTCTTTCTGGTAACTCCCTGCTGCCTTGCAGGTCGCACTTGGTTGTGCAAATGCTACAGAATTTGACTCGAACAAACGCCGAGTGATACTGGGTACGCCGCTTTGTACCCAAATTCCCAAGAATCTTCATTGAAGCCGAATCATCCTCCAGGAGGAGATCGTCGTACAAACGTAAAAGTAAAGTAAGCTTTTCAACCGGAACCGTTTTGAGAGCACAAGCCAATTTATGGGATGTGCTGGTCGCTGAAATGCAATTCTCCTAAATGCAGCCATTATTACTTACTCCCAAGAGCAGCTGTACTCGATATTGAACGGCTTTTCGTCGCAGGTAGCACAATCTGCATGAACTGCACTGGTCAGTGGCTGTGTCGCATCCTGTCAACTTGAACCAATCCATTATTTCGCAATTATTCCCGATAATCTCTCACGAAACATGGAGATTGATAAGCGGTTTTGTAGGGCAATGACCCTCTTGTCCCGTTTGAACACTCCTGTTTGGGGTGCAACCGCAAAGACGAAGACGATGTTGTACTACGTGTTTCACTCTACGATAGTGAAAGCTGGACCATCCATGGAAGACACAAACGGAAGCAGACTGCTTTCCATTTGTGGTGCATTCGTCTTATCTTGAACGTATCGTATTCCCTCTCTCTCTCTCTCAGTCCTCTCCGTGCCGGGTGGCACATGAGGCGAAGACAATTTCTCGTCAGTGGTTCCGGTCTGTAGCTGCTTCCGTTGCCGTCTGCACCATGAATCCTTGTGTTCCAACGTTCTGCGCCAAGTTTCCTTGGGCCGTCCCCTTTTTCGTTTACCTTGCGGATGCCAGTGAATGGCTACCTTCGTATGCGAACTGGGATCCATCCTGCAGACATGACCGAACCACGGATCTGTTGTCATCGTTTCCGTAGCAATGTAGGTTTTACGGGATAGGGTTGCTAGCCCTAAGCCCAACCCTCCTCCTTTCTCAGACGGGCTTGGGACCGTCCTTGGCGGACGTATCGTATTGTCTAACATTAAATCGGTTTGAATTCCTTGATTCTCCTCGTTCCTGCGACAACAGCCTCTACGGAAGAATCGGATTTTTTGATTTATTCCAATTCGTTGATCGTGATAGGATAATTGTATGTTGTGATAACACGTAGATGAATCTAAACGTCGTTTGTTTACAATCAACCGGATGCTTGTGTGTGTGGAGGAAATCCTTGTAACTCTGAAGGATAGGATGCTCGTGTGTTCCTGTTCGCTGAAATGGTAATGGAATTGCTGGAGTGTTCGCCTAATCGTGTAAGTTGGAATGTAGAGTGGCAAGCAAAGCTTGCTACAATGCGTGACAGCGAACGCCTCACGGAAAGCTGTCATGTTGATGTAGGCACTACATCCCAGTGTGTCTATGTCTAATCTTTTTCGTGTTCAATACCTTTTTGGTACCATCCTTTCCCATCTCGTTTAAACTTTAATCGTGTCCTGGTTGTCTGGCAGTCACACACTTGGTACTTGTTACCGGTGTAAAGCGATCCATGATTACCAACAATGCTTCTTACTTGCCTTTCTCTATGCATCTGCTCTCTGCAGCATTTCTGTGCTGTGCGGCTAACATCGTGCTAAATTGATTGGCCACCGGTAGTGAGCTGCATGCTGAAACACGCTGGAGTCTCACTACCATTTCTATTTCTATTTCCTCCCTCATATCTGTCTAGGCCTGGGCAACCTGGCAGTATCTTACCCCACGTGCAGTCTCTCACTATGCGGCACTTTGCCTGGATCAGGCTTGTGCTTTCATACCTTCATACTGCACGAAAACGTTTTTTGTTTGAATACAAAACCATCTACTCGCTGTGCTAAAGTCAGTTGGTAAGATTACGTTTGTGGTTGATCGAGTATTCGTCGAAATAGACAGAAAATTGTATACAATCATTCAAGGTAACAATTCGTTTTAGCCCGAATAAAAAAAGTCACAATATGATTTTGTAGTAGCACATCCATCAATGGTAGTGGATCTTTTAACCAATTCGTCTGTACTAATGTAGAGAGTGAATAGTGCGTTAAGTACGAAGCGTGTCAATCAAGATCTCTCAAATGAACAACCTTACCGATACAACGTAAAAGCAGAAACCGCCGAAACGCCCCAAACAAACGTTTCGAGGGGTTGAGAGTAACCATGAAGTCGCCTGACAAAGCATAAACAAGTTGTTGTTATTGTTGGCCTCCTTCGGTCGATGTCGACCATGGATGTACATCACAATGACAACCTGGTAAAAATACGAGATTCTTTGAAATTTGCATAATCATCACGTAACCGATTGGCGTTTTATGACAATTTGAAATCGAGGAAGGTCCTTGGTTGATGCATTGTCCTCAAGGTGTGAATGATGCTAAACTCGACATCCTGAATGCAGGCGGGAGGGTGGAGGGATAAACGTTGGACCTATTGCCCTTATCCCGCTTGTCAACAGTTTAATAGACGCTAGAACGCGGCTTCAATACGGTTGATCTGATCTAATCTCCCCTTACATTAATCTTATAGAGTGCCACGTGACGTAGACTATGCCAGGACATGCTAGAGCTGCGTGTATTGCGATGAATCTGATACAAGTTCAGTCGGTCTAAATCAGTTTACGCTGTGACTCGCGTGCGTCAATGTGTATGATTAAGCTCGTCATAGCGAAATATTTTTCGTAAAAATAACTCAAACGTAAGGTGAATTAGGACCAGGTTTACGTTGGTGTCATTTCTGTGAACAAGAGCGTCTGAGAATGACGTCTCATCCACCATCTTTACCTCCATTCAACCTGCCTTTATAATTTTGAACGCACTGCCATCTAGGTGTTCGCTGTACTATTTTATACAGCATGTTCTTTGGTAATGCTGCTTCACGAATTACGGATTGATAACTTTTCTACTCCTGGGAGCGTCTTTTGATGTTCTTCGTTCTAGGGAGTAAGCCCCTCTAAAAATCCTTACATTTGATACTTTAAATCTCATTCCTGATGCTTGATGAAGATATCCAATCGTTCAAGGGCGCCAAAGTCATACTTCCTCTTCTGGTTATCACTCTTTGTTCGCAAAACGCTAGTGTGTGCCAGATGCAAACCGTAATTCAATAAGTGATCTGAGCGATTGCATACTAATGTTTGGCATTACATCGATATTTGTTTGTGATAAATATTGCGCTGATGAATGTGGATCTGGTGCAAATAGTATTCGTATTTTCTCCGGCAGAAATGAGTAATTTGGTTGAATGAAATATTTCCTAGATAATTTAATTCCATATGTACTACTGATATTTCTTTTGAGTAAGCATTTTAGCTATTTATTTTCACCCGCACTGTTTTGACCTGTGTTTTTTAAATCTTGCGTTTTTCATTCGCTCAGTGTCGCTGCGGAATCACGTCAAAATTGTATGAATGCAAGCAACTTGTCCATTGTGTTCGCGCCGTCCTTACTACGCTCTCAAGTACAAACGGTGGCTGCAATTATGAACACGAAATTCGCCTCTCTTGCTATCGAACTGATGATTGAAAATTATGCAATCCTCTTTGAATCCGACGACGTGTCGCCGCAGTTGGAAGCGTTGAAAGTGACCGAACACACTGTGGCTAAAACTCCACAATTATTCGGTATGTATTCGTTCATATATTGCTTTAGAACAAAAACCAATTACGTCTTGATTTGGTTTTGGAATGCATGCAATCTACTTCAGGATTCCGGGCTGCTTGAACTCCTCATTTAGGGACATAAATATCAGGTTCGTTTAGTTCTGAGACAGCTGTAATGTGAAATCACTCTTACATGTCTTTCTTGTAACGAACCACGGTGTTCGTTCCTGATCATGCACTCAAGATAAATATAGGTTGCGACAACAAGCTTGCGTAATCAATTCAGCTTTAGTTGGATCTGTCGCGTTGAGTGGTTGTGTTATTACCCATGACTTCTTTACTGTGCAGGTGACGTCGTACTAAATTGTTTTATACCGGTAATTAGCGGCTTGTTGATGTACCCTGAAGTTATAACACTATCATCCCTCTTTAATATTTCCTTTACTGTAAACCCATTGTTGATATTTGAAATCACTTGTGGTCTGCGATCGTGGGTCAAAGTTCATTTAGATTTAATGTATCTTGCTTGATGAGACTCTTAATGTTTCAACGTCAATGTTGCACGGATGTGCAATCGTGCAGCATTTCTGTGCTGTATGGCTAACATCGTGCTAAATTGATTGGCCAACGGTAGTGAGCTGCATGCTGAAACACACTGGAGTCTCACTACCATTTCTATTTCTATTTCCCCCTTCATATCTGTCTAGGCCTGGGCAACCTGACAGTATCTTAGCCCATGTGCAGTCTCTGAATGTGCGGCACTTTGCCTGGATCAGGCTTGTGCTTTCATACATATACATAACGTCAATCTGCACATTCATGGTTTGACTCACTTCCCTGTTACTGAAATTCGGAATAAACCAATAAATGTGTTTAGTGGAGCGCCACTCCTGAAAGAGATATTCTGTTACCAAGCGGAATGCCTTATTGATCACCACTTCATCTTTCTCGCTTTCAGTTCCGTCTTCTTCGCGTGAGAGCACCGATCTAAAGTGAGTTCGCCTTCATGCCACCATCTGACGCGCTAATCTCCGGTTGTCCTGTCATTTTTTACGTTAAACTTGCTGCTTCTACTCATTGACCTCTCTCGACTCGTACTTTATATCATTATTCCGGCACCGGTAATCAGTGTTTGATTGTATCAACGCGGGATCTGCAGGTTCTTTGATCACCAATCAGCGATTGTTCTCAGATCGAGGCTTCTTTGACTCCCAACTTTTCCGCCAATAATTACTTATTTCTAGTGCAAAGAAATTTGAGTGCAATCGGTTAGAGTAGTTTTGTTTCATTTTCCACAAGATAGAACACCTGTGCAGTGACGAAAGGGAGCGAAAACAGGCGCACCGTGAAGCGAGCCAAAGGCTCATAGACCACGGTTATCCAAAAAGTTTTGTAAAACGCCAATTGATGAAGGTATAATACCCATCCGAAAAATCGGAGAAAAATTGGCGAGATACAGTCTGTATACCTTATGTAAAATGCACTTCTGAAGCGATACGTAGAATCTTGAACCAGGCGGCCATACGCGTAACTTATAAGAAAGGGAAAACTATCCGTTCGGTTCTGATGCACCTCAAGGATAAGACGCCTTTATCTAGCGTTACGAACAGCATCTACAGAATCAACTGTAAGGACTGTTCGGGTGTTTACATAGGGCAGACTTCCAGGGAAATTCACACTAGAATCGAAGAACACCGAAACGTGCCCGGAGACAGCCCCGGGATGCGAGGGAATATCAATCCCTTATTCGTGATTCCGCCTTGGCGGAGCACGTTTTAGATACAGCGTCGATTTAGACAATGTGGCAGCGTAGCGAACGTATGCGGAGGCGGTCGAAATTGTCAAAGGTCGACTGGCGGTCAATAAGGTTGATGGGGCAGAAATCTCCACAATCTGGCGCTCGGCACTAATGCGAAAGTAAAGAGTTTTTATTCACCTTATACATACTAATTAATTAATTTTTTGTTTTTCTTCAAAAATAACCTTAGCCCCGTTAGTTATGTACTTTTACGTATGTGGGCAGCTGTGTCAACTGACCTTGACCGTGTTCACTTGTATCAGATTGTTTTGGATAAACACTGTGAGAAAAATGGACCACTGATCCTGGGGATTCCCACGAGACGTGACACACTGTAGGCGTACTATAGGCTGTTTAGCGGTAAGGTCAAATAAGTGGTGGTGGGTTGACTACTACTTACTCATGTTCCCTGTCCTGACTATCACCCTTCGTCTGACGAAGCTTCTGTGTCAGAAGTGAAACGTTACCCAAAAACTACTCTAACCGATTGCACTCAAATTTCTTTGTATTATGAATACACGATCGGTCCCAAACATATTCCAATCGATTACTTATTTCTAAGTTGTGTGGTTTATATAACCCTTGTTCGTCAAAAGTGAACTTTGTTAGGAATCCGGTGTAGTAGTTTCAGTAGCGTGTCACAACTCGTTTCCGAGTGTTTTCAAACATAGTCCAAAGTGTCTACCTTCTTTCCTGTTTGCACTCATCAGATTGGGTTAGTGCAATCTTGATCCGCTTGCTTTGGAACTGTGGAGAAGCGATAAACAGAGTTTTGACCTTAAGGCCACCTCTTGATAATTGAAGGTTTTTAATGGTCTAAAAGCAACAAGCTTAACAACAGCCATAGGATGGTAAATACTGAAATTTAAGTGTATAAGCAATATAAGTTGATTAAACAGTATATAAGTGTTCTGGAAACGAATAATGCAATAGAAATTTGTCTAATTTCGTTTTAAATTCATGCAAGCTAGTGGAGTGAGCAACGGTTGAAGGTAAACTGTTCCAAGTAAAACATACACGGACAGAGTAAAAATACCTTCTACAGTTCAGGCGGGAATGGGGTACGACCAGCACATATTCATGGGTCTGATAATTTCTCGTATCCCTTCGCGTGAATAAATCCTGTAAGGGATGTTGGTACAATGAACCTGTTCAATCACATGTGCGCGCATACACATACATGTAGATGGGTTTAATCCCTTAGGCTTGAACAAAAATTGATAGTTGCATGATTGATTACATGTCCGATCAGGATCCGCATGCGCTTGAAACAATTGAACAATGTTAAGCAAGTTGCGCTCGTAAGCTACTGTTGAGTAAGGTTAGTAGCACCAACCTGTTCAATCAGATGGGCTTAGCCCCATCCGAATCTCTACATGTGATTCAACAGATTGGTCGTTCCGGTCTTATAGAAGCGCGAAGAAGAAGAAGAATGATTGCTTATTGACACGCACCTCTGCATACTTCGCTCGCCAGACGGCATGTGTGCAGATGTTTCCGTTGTCGGTACTATCCGTAAGTGATGATTAGTGAGCCGCGTTCTCTCTCTATGCTCGGACCTACTACACTCATATGTATTAGGGTTTAACATAGTCAGCCAGTTGAAGTCGTGCTATATTATCTCTGATTCGTTAATCAACCCCAGAAGAATGTATTTGAGTGATTGCATCAATTAGAACACGATTGCGGCTGTTATTCGTGTCCCGACCAATTTGACATCAACTTCTTCGCAGCACTACTCCCAACATCCACTGGAACTTGCATCGACGCTACCCACCTGGAAAATTCAGTTTTGGCGGTGGCACTACGCTTTCTAGTATTGTCAGTTCCGATACGAGAAGAGGAACGAATTCGAATGCAACGGCTGCTGTTAACGGAGCCGAACAAGCGAGAGAAATTCCGTGAGTCTTACGTCCACCGGTATTGAGTTTTGATTGTTGTTGGTTTGGTATTCGCGAATCGATTGTGAAGTCGTAGTAACTCTGACTGGAGTTGCTACGTACTCCACTACCCCTTGGTATTTGGGCTTTTGCAGTTACTCAGTTGGTAGATGGAAGAAGGGAAAGAAGGATGAATAGATAGAGACAGATGAATGGAGGGAGGTGGTGATGGAAAGCTGGAGAATGCGTGAATAGATGGATGAATGACTGGAGGGATGGCTAAAGAGAAAGATTTGGATGGATGTGTGAAAGGAGTGCGGGAATTGGATAGCTGGAGACTGCGTGTATTGATGAATGAAGGGGGCTGGCTGAAGAGAATGAGTTGGATGGATTGCTGAACCTAGAGAGTTGGATTGTTGGGTGAAAAGACAGATGGATATCTGGTGAATGAGTGGATGGATGGCTGGCTCAAAAGAGAGAGGTGGCTGGATGGGTGAAAAGAATGAAGGAGATGGAAATGAATGGCTTGAGAATGTGTGGATGGATGGATGTTTGATGAATGATGGGAGCCAGGTGGATGAATGGTTGAAATGAGGGAGTTAGTTGGGGATGGATAGGTTGAGAATGTATGGATGGTTAAATTGATGAATTGAAGGAGGGATGGCTGAAGATAGAGGAGTGGATGGATAGAAGAAAGGAGAGAGGTAGTTGGAGATGGATAGCTGGAAAATGCGTGGATGGATGAATTGAAAAATAGAGGGGGGGTGTTTTCAGTGATAGAGGTCGATAGATGGATGAAAGTAAGCACAGACTTGTGAATGTATAAATGGAAAATGCGTGAATGGTATGATGGAAGAATTGGTGAATGGAGGGAGGGATGGATGTGGAGAGAGAAGTGGACAATTGGTTTAAAGAATGGAGTGGTTTGGAGATGTATAGCTGGATGGATGGATGAATAGAGGGAGTAATGACTGAAGAGATATAGGTGGATGAATGTTTGAAATTATGGGGGAATTGAGGATGGATAGCTGAAGAATGAGTGGATGGATGGATGAATTGATGTATTGATCCCTGTTGTGAGAAAGGTGGGTTTATGGATGAAAGGAGTGAGTGAGTTGGGGTTGGTTAGCTGCAGAATGTCTGGATAAATAGACGAATGTAAGGGGAGGCTGATTAGGGAGAAGTGGATGAATGTTTGAAAGGAGTGAGTAATAGCTGGTATGGTATGAAAGCACAAGCCTGATCTAGGCAAAGTGCCGCATAGTCAGAGACTGCTGGAGAATGCGTGTATTGATGGATGGATGGATTACTGAACGAATGGGTGGTTGCTTTGTATTGTTCATGAATGTTTCGTTGTTGCGTTAGATTTATGCCGTATTCGAGCTTTCTAAATTAGGCTTCGATTTCTCCTCTAGCTCGTTTTTTTTAAATATGTTCCCCAGGCATTCACAATCACTATACAACGCATCAACCACCGGTCAAAAACGTCGCCCAATCCAGTTCAAACCACTACGCACCACCAGAAACCCGGATTCCGGTCCTCCATCTTCTTCCTTTTTCTCGTTTAATTTAAAACCACCGCAAAACAAAACCTCGCCCCGTTCCCTCGAAACGTCTCCCACGGATGTGTGTAGCCCACAACAGTTGACCACCTCGGGTGTAATTGCTTCGTCTGCTCCAACGTGAGTACTTAACTCTGTCAGTGTTTGAATCACTTTCAGTTTCTTGTAGTTATTATTTTACCAGAGAGCCTTCTTCGAGCACTGGAGGCACTCTCAGTATTTATCTTAAATCATCCGGTTCTCTTTGTGACGGAGACGCGATATTCTTCCATTAAAAAATCACAAACATTCAATGGTGCATTCGATTAGTCGACAATAGGTGTATCGATCTAGGATTGGTATTTCCATATGGGTTTCCGGCTGCTACAACACTTGTGAAGATGGCATTTATGAGCCTAGAATAACCCCGCTATAATCGAACAAAGTGACGCTAATGATATTTGTTGAATCCCACTTCGATTATTCTACATGGCGCGTTGGTATCCAATCGGCCTATCGGAATTCCCCACAACCGGCTAAACTCAACGTGTAGATTGGTTGGTATGTACTCGGTAATTCTATTTTTACCGCACCGTGGACACCATAAGTAAGTGAGTTGCACTCACAAGGCTCTGAAAATGAATAATTTTCATTCCGTTCTTCCTCGCCCTCGATCATGCCCGTCAATTGTACCATTGCTACTCTGATGATCAGCGATTCTGCTACTAAAAATGAGAGCTCACTGTTACCCCAAATTAGTGTCCAGATTAACAGCATGTGAACCTACGCACAGTTCATAGTCGTTGGCTTGCTGTTTGTCCACCTTCATTCGATGTTGATGCACACACATATCCGAGGTGTACCGCTGATATTACTTAAACTGTTGAGCTGTCGTTCTTCTCCCTCCGTCGACATAGTGACCTCCTAATGAGTACAAACTCCACACTGTTGAGACAGTTTGACTTGGAAGTTCTCACGTGTCAAACCTCAGGTTCGTTGATGCATCCATGCTTCAATTGGTTATTAAAAATCATCACTCACTCGTTTGTACATCGTAGAACCAAGAAACCGTCGAATGTTCGTGCGCCAGGTAAGTATTGGCAACACCGTGAATGACACTCGTTTGAGTAATGCACCAGTGCACCATCCTTTTTGTACTCTCACCAATTGCGGACGATGAGGTGTTTAGTAAAGGGGTGAACCACGACGTTGTATATTTGAGAATGAGCTTGGAATAACAGTCGACTTGGTTTCGTAAATGGAATTTAACTAGGCCGGACATGAACTGAATATAACCCAACTGAGCCAAGGAGAAGCAGCACCAGCATCATCGCACAAGTAAAACATGCACGACAGAAAAGCGTAAAGCTCATTTATCGATCGGGTTTTATATTTATCATCTCCTATTGGTTTATTCTATTACAGTTGCTCTTCATTGATCGTTTCATTGCCTCGATAATCAATCTGCGTTCAGCATCGACCGGAACTTGTTGGCCTCCTTCGGTCGATGTAGACCATGGATGTACATCACAATCGAATGAATTTTCATGGTTTACAGCTTTTCGGATGACTAAAAAGTCCGATTCGGGAGGAACAATCTCTCCCGCAGCGCTTGCAACGATGGTCACAACTGTGTTGTAGGGTGTCAGTTACACGCCGGCGGGGTACTCGATACATTTGAGCGCTACCTGAATCATCTGAGCATCACACAAACGAATGAGGAGAGCTTTTATGATAAAAAGCTTCACAATACCGCGGAATGAAAATTCCCATGTTGTATTTCGAGTGCAAGCGTGTTGGGAGGACGGATCGAATAGTTAATACGTGCTTCAGTGGGTTGCACACCACATTCATTGTTTTTTATACTTGATTAGATCACTTCGGATTCGCCGATACATGATGGATTGTCGCTGCTCTTGACCACTCACTTTGCGGGCAGGGTATGTCGCTTCACATTGAAGCTGTAAGAGTGCATATAGTGCTCTCGGTCACGATGTGTTGTGTGCAAATGTCGCAGAATACTCTCTATTCCTGTGAACGCTGCATGAGTGTTGGTTTTTCCCGAAAAGCACTGTGGAACATGTTGTATTTTCATAGTGGATGATGTTCGATGAAAGCGAACAACAACATCCTATTCCTCCCTCACCAGGCCACAAGGGACTATATTATCGTGGTGCCGCACGATAATTGTGTCAATTCAATCGAGGCTAAACCTCATATCCTGTCCTAACGTCCGAGACGTTGTTTGCACGGGGATCCGAGGACATTCGACCACCACGTCACCCTTCGCGTCCGATTCCTCCCTGAGGTCGACCCTTCGGTTTTTAATCACGATCACCCGATTCGCTAATTGTTCAAAGAGTTTCTTATTCACCTGACTAAATATCAAAACACGCGCTTATCATACCTACGTAAATTTCTTTGCCATAACACTGTCCTCGTAACTTATCTACGTCGGTTGTCAATTGTAGTCTGCTTTGTCAGTCGATTTTTCGCCAACCGTTTCACTTCAGACCCTCCATCGTTTGATCAATTGCATATCATTCAGTAGCGAGTGGTATAGTCTGAACCAGTGCTGCCACTCAATCGGTTCTCATGCACGGATGTGCAATCGTGCGGTACTTTGTGCCACAGCTAATTGGATTGGCCACCGGTAGTGAGCTGCATGCTGAAACAGGCTGGAGTCTCACTACCATTTTCTGTTCTTTTTTCTTCCTCATGTCTGTCTAGGCCTGAGCAACCTGACAGTATCTTAGCCCACGTTCAGTCTCCGACTGTGCGGCACTTTGCCTGGATCAGGCTTGTGCTTTCATACCATACCATACCATGCAAATACGCCGAAACGGGAATGCTTGATGGTATGGGATTATAGTCATCGGACTTGTGTTGTGTGGGGTGATGTCTTGTGCGTAACCAGGAAATCATAATTCGCCCTCTTTAACATGATTCCCCCGTTTTGATAGAATACTAGACTGTCGCAGTTATTTTTCCAACCAAGTCGGTGTGTATTTTACATCATACATGTGGTCCCTTGATCACATTTTGCAAACTGTGCATTTGCGTTGAGTTCGAATCCGATTCCCCTCCTTTTGACCTTCCCTGTGTTTCCACAATGCAGCAACAGTCTCACCCATTACGATTTCGACTCACACCCAAATTGTCCTCCACTCTCCATTCGCCTTCTGCTATGCACGCAATCAGCAACACTCATTTCTAATCTACGTGATCACCCCCAATTTTCGCTTTGCTTCCTCCTGTGCCTCTTTGTTTGCCCTATGCTATCACTTCACTTGCTCGAAACTTCAACGCAACTCAACTCCATCGTCTCGCATTCTTCCAGTAGGTTATCTGAATTGCCTGCAAGTAAAAATGAACTGCAAAGCTTTATTCGAAAATGTTGGACTGATGTCAATAAACAGAACAAACTCTGTACACATTGCACATAAAATATCCGCTGAAAACTTACAAATAAGCTAAGTTTGATCGTAGTTTTTCAATATCAATCGCACGGAGACATGACCTTAACGTGGGGCGATGGTTTGTACACTTCCTTGGCCCTCCGTGTTCTTTGGACACAAATAAAGTTACTCATACCAGGAAGGTCGATGGATAGAGGTCAGATGAACTCGGTCTCAGCCCACTGCGTTGCGTGTAAGGCTCTTTAGCCAAAGACTTTGATCGATAACCCTATTTGTTCTCCTGTCTAGGCATGGGCGAACTTGCAGTGTACCAGCCCACATACCACCATGACAATAACCAATAACTCAAATTCCATAGTGAATCGGTCGTCTTACCTGCTGCATACATCAAGGCGGGTAAGCGAATACAAGCTACTGTTGGCCCTACTGTTCATCCTAATTCTATCCCCTCCCCTTCATCGCTTTTTAATATTTATCTTTCAGCATCCAGTGTGCTAAGCGGCCGATCTGAACATTTTCGAAGCTTAACATGTAAATGTGAAACTGCCACGAAAGTTCCAACGATCTTGTCCCTGCCTACCTTCCAGATTCGTGGTCATAGCTGTCGTTTGCATTTCTTGCTTTGCGGGATTAGACCGTCTTTTGATGTAGCGATTTTCCTTCATATTTTCCGACCGAAGGTTGTGGTCTTCCTTTAACTTTCTTCCGTGGTCTTGTTTAATCGCACACTTAACAGCCTTAGAATAAATCGAGGCTTTCTAACAATGACTGAGATTGTTGTCTTCTTCATCGCACTTTGGGGATATACATGAGATCTCTCGAAATGATGCCAAATTTCGAGGCACTGATACACCCAGTGTACATCAACCTAGGGAAAAATTACCGTGTTCGGACAGCAATGTTTCTGTGCCAGAAATCCAACTGTAGCTGAATAAATACTGGCCTCACCTGACTCTGAACCTGCGAACCTAAGGCACCGTACAAATTAATATCTGCACTCACCGTTTTTAACGCTCTACTTCTATCTCGTTTATCATTGTTTACAATTTCTCACCCGCGCAAAACTTGACACTGTTCGAGGCAGCGCACCTCACACACATACTACACAACTGTGAAAACACATCTTTTCCTTTTGTCTCCAGCCTTGCGAAATAAGAAACTATCCTTTTCACGAAAGCGGCGTTCGTTTGACCTGTGATTCGGGAGCAAATCTTTCGTACCCGTGTTCGTCTGCGGTACTCGTGTGACAGCCGTACTCTGCTTGTCTACTCTATGATCACCAGATTTTTACACGTGTACATATCTTTTTTTTCATCCTGAGTTTGAGCCCCTAGTTGGGTTTCGTGTTTGTTTTTTCTCGTATAATTTTATCAATCTACGCGCGCATCTGAAGCTACTGTCTTAAACCCCTCTTTTTTGTTATCAACATGATGAAGAGATTTTCTCCTATCGCCATTTTCTTTTATGTTGACATCGGACGGTAGTGTAGGAGGTTTACTCGTATGGCTTAATTCTGCTCGTGTACTTTAAAATGGATGTTTCATGCTACAGGAATTCACTAATTTGAGTTTAATGCTTGTTGAATAGTGCGCTCAGTTTTTTCTGGCATTTTCTCACACAAACTTTTCACCGATCTAGTACATCGTGTAGACGAATACAACCTTTTTCTTTTTGCTCAAGGTAATGTACTCCATTTAAACTTGTTTGATCTTCCAGCAATGCCGTTTTAGTATAAATCTATTTATTCATGTCCTGTTGGTGATATATAATAAGCCGAACGTCATTCCTGGCTGTCTGAAGCTGTACTACACACCCAGGCCTTCATCGTCAAATGTAAATAAGCTTATCGCCATATAGGAAGTCTATTCCATATCGGGCACGCTTGACTTATTGTGTAGTAGAGGTGATACTTGTGACGAAATTACGTTCCGGTCCTACCTTATCAGCACACCTCGATGGTCTAACGTTAATCACGCGTAACCAGTTTGCGGTCGATTTATTTTCGATTCACCCTAGGGCCAAAGCGTCAACCTGTAACCAACCCCGATTCCCGCAACACGACGGAATTTCAATTAGTCAAGATGCTTTGTACGAATATGACTGGATGAAATGCACTCCTACAATTTACAATGCTAATTTTGTTACCACAATATTGCCTTTTGCCCAATCATAATGAATTGCATATCGTTCGATAGCTGCTGACAGTGCTAATGTAATCTGCCTTCCAATGATGAATCTGGATGTGTTTCACTCAGGGCCATTTTATTCACCCGGCGAACCACCACAATCTCGGCCAGCGATTGCCAAGTACTGCATAGGTGGTCGAACAAGGGTACTGAATGATCACTAACACTAAATCCTGGGATTTAATCGCTTTGACAGATTGTTCTCTTAATGTGAAAATTAAATCCAAGACGGGGGAGGGATCATAGCCATTTCCACGAGTGCAATTGTAAACGTGTTTGTAATAGATTACTGAATCTAATACCCCTGCAAATCAATATTTAGGCGTATGTTGGGTGTGATGACACCTAAACCGAAGGGTTGGTAAATTAAAATAAGTAGTGTCGCTCGCTGTGTGCGACAAAAAGCACTTGGATCAACCGTTTGTTTTACAAATCCATAGAAAAAAGGAGGAGTGGATCACACCAGCCATACAAATTTCAACAGATATCAGCACCAAAAAACCGAAACGTATACTTGAGGGTGAATTGTGTGATTTCTATTGAACGGCACTAAAGGCTATTCTGATAATTCGGGGAGAACTTGCCGTCGTTAATTTTCCTTCAGTCGTTTCTGAGTCAATTAACTGTATCTCAGTTAACACCTCCAATTTCTCGATTTGTTTTTGCAAGTTTGTATATAAACATGATATAAGTTTATTGTTGTTTTTGTCATGACAAGTCTGTCTCGTTTGAAGTCAGAATACGCAATTTATTTGAACTGTCGCATGGCTTTGGTGGGTGATTCCTGTCCATTTGTTTGCTTCCGACTGTGATCACAAGCAAACTAAACATGACATTTTTTCAGACAGGCTTCTCCAAATGAATCTTCAGTCGCGCTTGATAGTATCGACCATTCTTCTTATCAAAAAGCTATGTGTTAAAGGGCTAGGATTTTACCTTTACCGGTTGTCAACCTAGAAGCAACCAGATTTATTAATTTGTACAAGTCGATTGCTTCGAAAAAGTTTTACATCTGTTTCCAATCCTGCTAAGACGTTTCTTGAGACAGTACGACAGCAGTATTTTCCGGAACACCCAGAAGCACATAACTTCTTGAATTATATAGTATTCGATACGTTGCAATGCCATCCAACACCACCATATTTGATTGGCACAAAAACGGCAGTCACACCCCTGAGAAGATAAGCATTTGAGAATAGGTTTTTCACATAATCCGCAGATTGCAGCTTAATTCGTAGAAGGCGATGTTCTTAATCGTGATGAGAATTTAAGTGGTGGTTTAGCCCAACTACTAATGAAATAATCACTGTCTGTCTTATTTGAATGCAGAGTTCATACTGTTAGAAGGGCGCCCCCTGTCGTATAGACAGTGGACGAACTATCGATCAATCATCAATCAATATCGATGGTGAGTTCAAAGTATGATTTTGCTCACTGTGATATTTACACATTCGTTCACTTGTGATACTCTTTGCATTCGGTGAATACACGAGTTCAGTGACGGTTGTGTTCTCTCTGACCACATGGGCTGAGCCAACAATAGTGCAGTACAGACATAACAACTTGGCGACGGGGAAAAAAGAACTCAGCAATTCGAAATGGCAATCACTGCAGAAGAAGTAAAATCAATACTTTAGCAACAGCAACGCCAACTCGAAGAAGCTCAAGCCCGTTTGATGCATACACTTGAAAAATCTGTGTTATTTATCAAGACAAGAAGACTGACGTACAAAACCCAGTGGTGGATGCCATAAGGAAAAGCATCCCCAAATTCAATTACGACCAAGAGAGCTGTCTTACCTTTGAATCTGGGTTCAAGAGATTCAAATATATTTTTCAATCGGACCTCAACAACACAGATGATGGTCAAAAAAACGAAACTGCTGCTGAGAAAACTGGGCACGCTGGAACATGAGAAGTTTACCAACTTCATTTTGCCAAAATCCCCAAGTGCAATCACTTTTGACCAGATTGCACAACTGGCGAAAAGTCTTCTTTATTTAACAGACGATATAACTGCATGAAATTGGTCAAGCAGGATTGCGATGATTTTGTGACTTATGCAGGAAAAGTCCATAGAGCGTGTGAACAATTCAAGTTCAAATATATGTCTGAAAAGCAATTTCCATTACTGATATTTGTATGTGGTCTGCAATCAGAGGAGGATCATGAAATTTGCACAAGACCACTGTCACTACTCGATTAAAAACCGAAAATCAACATAACGTCAATAACAACCGAATGCCAGAAGCTGCTAAATTTGAAGCGTGACACTGCGCTGGTCAAACAAAACCCCCGCTATAATGAGCCGGTGGTGTTAGCCGTCAAGCGCCAAAGTAGCCGGCAGAATGATCACCGTGTCGATTATGACACAAAGCTTCCATCCCAGTTTTGCTAATGTGACGAATGGCATTTTGCGCGTTATTGCCCATTCAAGAAGCACCGATGCCAGAAATGCAACAGAAAGGGGCATAACGAAAACTACTGCCGCACAAACTATTTTAGGAGATCCGTGTTTAATGATTTCTATCCTGTCTTCCCCACTTTCAAGAACTCAGAAAATGGAAATTCAGTGGAAGAAGAGCCGCCTCAAATAAATTCCGCTGAATGCAAACCAAGGTGGGCTGATCAAAGACGTGTTCCAGTAACTCACCTTCAAGTGAATCCAAAACGGAAGTCATAAGACAACCAAGCTTAAAGGGGGAGGTGTTAGGAGGGCGCCCCTGTCGTATAGACAGTGGACGAACTATCGATCAATCAATATCGATGGTGAGTTCAAATTATGATTTTCGCTCACTGTGATATTCAGACATTCGCTCACTTGTGATACTCTTTGCATTCGGTGAATACACGAGTTCAGTGACGGTTGTGTTCTCTCTGACCACACGGGCTGGGCCAACAATAGTGCAGTACAAACATAACACATACCAATACATATACCAATAAATATAAGTCAAGTTTGGCTAATCTGCAAAACGTTTTTTTGAAAGACTCGGTTAGGTTGAATGTTTAATAAGAAAGTTTACGTCCTCAGTGATTTTAAAATTATTTTCGTTAAGTTCTCTTTGATTTATTTGAAGTCAAATCGTCACTTTTTCCGTTAAATATTATCTGTTTTATATTTTACCTGAATCGAATCTGTCAGGATGACATATTATCTGTTGGCTCGCTGTTTCAAATATATTGGTGTTACGTTTTCACACAACAAAGTTGGTCTCCCGTTACAAAATTGCAACCAAGACCACGGCCGTTGCCGGAAGTTCGGAGGTGGAATAATATGTCCGTGGTGGGAAACAGTATTGAGTATTTTGTATGCGAGGATAAGATAATCTCGCATTCTCCTTTGTACAAGTGTCCTCAGCTCCAGTAGTCGATTCTCTCGGCGAATGGCGTATTTTCGAGTCCATTAATAAGCTTAGAGTCTCTCTAATATATGCGATTCAGAAGTTAAATGTAATTCTAAAGCCATGGTCTCCAGACTTGTGCAGAAGTCGTGTAAATTGTGCCCAAGAATAAGCAGTGATCCGGTTTTTGAACACCGTCGTTTGTTGTACAAACCACATGTAACAGTGGTGTACCGCTCATCAACTGTTTTAAGGCTCACTGAACCTAATCTTACTATTTCCACCTGATGAGTGCAAACAGATAAAAACTGGTAGCGGTGTGTAAGTGCCGGGATATGTGCTACAAATTACTTGGGCACAATGCTATAATCATGAATATAGCTTACGGTTAGCTAGCGATATCACATTCGAGACAAACATAAATGGAATCTGTGTTTTTTCGGTTAAATGCCAATTTCAATTAGCATCTCAATCAACATCACAACAATCGTTTCAACTAAATTACATCTGTACAATTTTGATTTTTCTTACAAGAATAACGATGATTTTTATCCAAATACACTAGTATATAATAGTTATAATATAACACATTCCGTTAATACGCAATATACGTCACAGTGGTCAAACAACCATATCCACTTTAATTAAAATAGTTTTCACTTCTTACAAGATCAATATGCGTTGCTATAGGCAACAAGTATTTTGGACTCAAGATTATATGCAATAACGGCTGAATACTTTCAGTTTGTGAGTAATGGCATCGCAAACATTTGTTGAATTGTTAAATTCAAATTAAAGTTTGTGGAGCTAATGTCTGCCGTTAATTTCTGATGTCTTTCTAAAACGTGTCTTCTGAACGTAATAAATTTATAGGGATGACATTAGCTCCACAACCATTAATTTGAATTTTAGTTGGCTAACGGCATGGAAAAATGATGTTCCTACGTTTAATTGTGTATCACAAATAGCATTCAAGGTTATTATTTTAAATTTGGTGTGCTGTTTGTTTATATAAAAATTGATTAGTGTTTTAATCTAAATAAATTGAGACAATTAGTGTTGGATATTTCAGAACTTGGGAACGAATTAGAAACCTACAATACCACTGATAATTCGACAAATCCTCTTATGTCACTCAGGGTTTGTATGATCAGATTTGCATCCATCCATCATACAACCACGTGAACGTAGCTACACATTTTGGAGTGGAAACTGTCCATGTTTACCACCCATATGGAAGAGCGGCCACGTTGTTCTGACATTTATTTTCGTTACTCACTCTAAATTCATTGACCATCAAGAACCTCTGTTACGGACAGTTTCAGTCTACAAGGTATTTCAAGAAATCATCTTCGTTAACATTTTTGACATAACGTCAATTGATAAATCACAGCTTAACTGCTTCAGATTTTTCTCCTAGTGGCACTTTGTACTAAAACAATCATCTAATTACAAAACAGTCGCACGACGTATCCCACTAATTTCATTCATAGTATAACTCATTATTGGATCAGCTGCAGAAACGTTGCTTGGCATGTGTTTGGATCACACGAGTTTGAAAAAAATTGCGAAACATATCGACAAATTCGCAAACACCGTACGCTTTTACTGCCTTTAAACAAGCTTGATTACCATATCAACATAACTGAACGATTTCTGAACAGCCTACAACAGCGATATCGTATTATAAACGACACAATTAAACTGAAAACGGGTATCCGTCGTTGAAAATTGAAGGCGGCTCCACATCGATTTCTATGAAATCGGAAAATACCCTGGAGGATAACTATATGCCGACATTAATTACCCACAAACTTCGTTTAATATCCCCACACCCAAAATGCACTTTCAAAACATTTTGTTCATTGATAAATGCGTATATGATTAGTCATGCTACACCGTGACAATTCATCACTGAAAGTTTACCGGATCACACTGGAAACATTACGTGCGTTTGCTGCGCAAATTTGTGAACCACTTTTCATGTACTTCAAATGTTTACTAGATTTTTATCATGTATCGGAATAGGAAATCATTATCCCAATATATAAAGGAGGAAACCGCAGGGACAATGCAAATTTCCGCTCAGTCACTCTGCATCTGAATACACAGCATAATTCGTATAGCTCAGATGCGATTGCATTGATGCGATTCCAAATTTTGAACGAATGTTTCGAACCTCTGAGTGGTAACAATAGTTTTTGGGAGGGAATTCCGAAGTACAAATACAATTACATAATAAAAGTATCAGCGACAGCAAATACATGAATGCGGAATTTGAATTGTTGACGAGCGGTAGTGTGAATATTTTGATACATGATATTTGAAAAATGTATTAATGAAGGATGTGGGATAGATAATATTTTGTACGTATCACATCACATGCAGTGGGACAGCTCCGTTATTACAATGGTTTTCGTAAGTTAATTTCTGGAAACCACATACGAGTTTGATTACATGATGATATATTTTATCCTTTTAAACCCGGGAGTTAAAGATAATGATGCATATTCGATGATTAGAGTGTGTTAGTTTTCCATGAATATGGGAAACATTCCCAGCGGAAAACAATTTTGAAAATCCGTCGCAGCATGCCTGATAATTTGGAAGCACGCTTGCAGATTTCCAAACAATACACTTAGTTTTTTAAAATGTGCATTCACCTATTCCAAAGACACATTTCGACTCGGTTCAGCTCAAAACCATTTTCCTGTAGTGATATTCTTACTCGGATGGCTTAGCAATTTGCAGCAACTTGCCCTTTAAAATAGTTAATGTTTGCTCAATTCTTATTTATATTTTATGGAGAATATCTGATTCAATTTTTGTTTGAATAATGTTCGCAATAAATTGAAACGGAGTCCAAATAATGGCATACGCTTCTCACGATATATTACTAGAGGATTTTCATGGGCAGAAGATGATTAATATGTTTAATCGTCCTATTCAAAATCAACATTCAAGAGAATCACTCAACAACATTCAACATCAGGAGAATTATTCAGCCTATCTTTCCATATGCTGAAATTTTAGACAATCTGGTCAGCAGATAGTAACATAATGGAATCTGTTTTAGTATTTTGGACTCATGGCTTACAATCTCATCCTTCATGCAATGAAATTCACCAGTATCGAAGCCCAATTTTTTCAAACAGTCAGCTTGACGTAATTTCTAAATGCTTTAAAGAGTTTTATTTTTTACCGTTTGACATACGTTTTGAAAGAGCTCCGTGATTGTGGCAGCTATCCTGAAATTTTGATAAACGGATCAAAAGTGAATCAGATGTATCAGGACGAGTCAAATTGATCTATGTTGAGATGGGTGGGATTCGCTTAACATTGTTAAATTCGGAAGCAAGTTGGATGCAGAGCGTGAGTTTAGAAATTAAACATTAAGGTAAGTTTTCAAAAAATATTAAGTGAACATCACAAATTTTGCGCGCTTTGACGCTTCATTATCTCTTCATAAGTAGTTTAATCTCCTACGTATTAAACCTTTAGACAAAATGCAATTGTAGTGTTGTTTTGTACTGATCTTAACCGCTTTCAGCAGTTGAAATAACTAGGTCAAGAGTAGACGGAGACTGACCCTCGCGGAATCTAGTTGGTTTGTTTACGTGTTGATAGAGTGCATGGGAGTGTAGCCAGTCCATAAAATCGTTCGCGTTTCCTGGCGAATGTGAGGTTTGGTACCACCTAACCGAAGATTACAACACGTGGTGCTACGGCTAAAAGAGACGAAAGCCTAATTTGCAAAAGAGCATCTTATTCCAAACTGGTGCTCGGAATACGGTTGATTTAGCATACCACTACACGCAGGCATCGATGCTAGAGGAAGGCAGATATTATCTGCATGTTCGTTGTAGAAAAAGAAATAATTTTATGAAAAGGAATAGCGTTATCAATAAGGAGCAACGCCCCTCCTGCTAGCTCACCAAGAGGTCGATTGCTTCTAAAGTCGCTAAACCAGTCAGCTTTTGCAGCTGTTATGTGGTCAACGTGAGACAATCATAATATCGCGACACCCACAATTTTTAGTGGGTGTCGTCAACTCTACAGAGGAGTTCAGCCCATTTGTTTCTTATCCTACATGCGTTTGTATAGAACAGAAGAGCATTAAATCATAGGGCCAGACTCACGGTGTTAGGGCATAATACCAGAGTCTGCATCGCGTTTTTTAAAGGCTGTATTTCATCAAGAGCATTCGTTTTTTAAACGGATGACAACCCCTGGCATCCATTTTCATATTCGTGGTCCGTGTCACTGGAACTCAACCACGATTCATCCTTTAAAAGACGTAGCTCGACGGTGGCGCTCTTCAAAGTTGGAAAATAACTTTCCTGTGTTAGCGTCATCGTCAGTTTATTGTAATTCGCCTCGGAAGCGAATACGGTGAGCAACGATTAACACCCAACTTCGATTTTCTAGCTCTAATTGGGCTAGAATTTTTCTTGTGTGGCGGGGTGTCATGTTGCGCAATGGACCTACACTCGACAAGGTTAAGTTTTCCAGCTTTTGAAAGAATGTAGTCGCGGTCGCACTGCTTTTTAAATTCGTCTACAATTGGCCGCGTCGATATGATGGATGCGTTATTTGGACAACCCCTTCATTTGCTGACACGGTGAATTCGCTTCAGCGGAGTAGTCGGGCGCATGCCTGAAGCACGGAGAAGTTCTATAACCTTTTTGCGATCACCTTCCTTACGAGACTCTGATTCTTGGATAAAAGGCTCAACCGGCGTCAAAATTGTGACATGTTTAGACCGTGTTGAGCTACCTTGGTTTCTAGCTTGCAGCTCAGCAACAACTTTTCCCAAATGGTGGAATTCCCGGACAAGTGTGCAAACATCATTTTTTCGGTGTAGTGTGGACACCTCCTTTAGCATTAAGTTGCTTCCGGGGAGTCTTTGGAGGAAAGTAGGATGGCGAATGTTTCTCCTTCTGTGGTCTTGGGGGAGTGGTATTTTGGTTAGAGGTAGACGGGATCACAGACCTAGCTACTTCTGCAAACGTTTTGTCATCCAGACAGAAAATTCTTGCATGGACACTAATAGCAATGGACATTAAGGAACATCTCCCCTCCAACAGTCTACCATCAGGTGGATCGAATCTCATTGTGCAAAACTTGTCTAATTTGTCAGCCGGAAAATTGTAAGTTTCGTGATTCCGTGATATTAAAAATTTGGTATCGGGTTTCTTGGACTCTAAAAACTAATTCCGCACATTTATTTTTCATGCTGAAATCGTTCGTGTCGAACAAGGAAGCAATATTTTATTGGGTCGGAATACCTGAGTTAAAGCAACATAAGAGCTCTTTGTACTTATGCCTTTCAACCGAGTCAAATTTGCATAATTAAAGCACTTACTACATCGAGAGATTAGGCATTAGTTTTTGAAATGAATGTCCAATTCTAAAATTTAGCCTCATCTACATGTTAAAAATTTAAGCAGCTATGCCATGATACTTCCTCCAAAAATATGTTGTCACATTAACGCCTAGAAAGCGAATTCAGCATCCTACAATGTTCTCATTTTTCAGTGAGATGAGAGTTTTCTTGTCATAATGCTTCACGCCACCTCATGCACAATTCATCATTAGACACGGTTCAACATGGCTTTCTTAAAAGAAGGTCGTGTCTCTCGAATCTTCTATGCTTTTTAGATCGAGTTTCTAATACACTGGATGAAGGCGGGCGGGTAGAGGTCTTTTACGTAGACTTTAGTAAGGCGTTCGACTCGGTAAGTCACAGGTTCCTAGGGATGAAGCTTGCGGCCAAAGACATATCTGGTAAGCTTAACGACTGGATAAACAGTTTTCCTCGTGATAGATCCTTCCAGAACCGTGTAGGCGATACTACCTCTGAATTCGCAACAGTTACCAGTGGGGTCCCACAAGGTTCAGTATTAGGCTCAATACTCTTTTTGATGTTCATCGATGATCTGGCATCGCAGTTGTCATGTCCCTGCTACATGTTTGCTGATGATGTCAAATTCACCGGATCCAGTGATAATGGTGATTTGTTAAGAGATATTAAAAAAGGTCATTAAATGGTCGCAGGATTGGGATCTTCCTCTGAACTATAATAAATGTCATCTGTTGTCCACAGCAGTCGACAGAATTACAGTAACTGCGAATAACTGTAGGATCGACTTGTAATCTATTCGGAGGGTTAAAGTTTTTACCTGCGCAATGGGCCACAGTTGTACAACAAGCTAGAGAAGAACTCTTTCGGCCTAAATCCGTTCTGACATGTAGAACGCCGGAAGTGTTTATCCGTTTATATACGGCCGATTGCCCGGAGCCGCTTCATTCAAAAAGACATATTACTACTAGAAAGATTCCAACGACTGGCTAACAAAATGGCTAAAGGCTTGTTTGTGAAACCCTACCAAGAACATCTAACTTCTTTGAGTCTTTTCTCCCTTCAGCGTCGGCGTCTACGGGGTGACCTCATAGAAACTTTCAAAATCCTGAAAGGCTTAGGCGACGAAGGTTGTCAAATCCTGTTCTCTCGAGCGATCAACCCCTCAACTAGAGGACATACATTGAATCTCGCAAAAACCGCAGCTGTCTGAATCTTGGGCAACACTTTTTCAGTGAAAAAGTGGTAATCTTCTGGAACAAGCTGCCTGAGGAACTTATAGCTTGCAAATCAATAGGTGCATTCAATAGCGGTTTAGATGCCTTGTTGCATGGGCTTTTCCCAGAATTTTTCCCGTGAATATACAGGTTCTCTGTCGACAAAACAGTTCTTTTTTTGTTTATTTTGAATTTATATGGTCTTGACCACGATTCAAAAAAACAAAAAATACTGTTATATAATGCCTCGTTTTAAGTGTCATGTTTTAAATATACGCACCAATTTTCCAAAGCTAACCTCTCACCGGCTTAGCGCAGAGAAATCCTTTCCGTTTTTCTCAGTCGCAGCTACAAATTCTGGGACCAAAGGACGGCTTGGAAAACACCGGACGTACCATCGCATAGGACAAGGATTCCGGAGAAAAATGAACCAAATTTGGCAGTGGTGTGCGCTCCTTTGAAGCTTTCCACGGACAGAAATTATGGACGCTCGATTGGCCTATCAGCCATTCAAAGTCATGTGCCAACTGAACTGAACAGATCTTTTGTCGTCGCGACCGTCGAGGATATCCAAATTACAATAAGAAAAAAACGCTTTGGCAGTGTTGGTTGCTTCTTCGCAGCTTTCCACCGAAAGAAATTCTGGACGCTCGATTGGCTCGTTTGCTACTTACTGTCCTGTGCAACTGAACTGAACTGAACTGTACTTACCCTCATATTAAATTTGAAGTGGTACGTTAAACTTTGTTGTATTTTCCACGCTCTGATTAAATATTACGGAATTTTGCCGATTCTGTGAAATTGCAATGTATATTGCCTGCCTACTAAGATATAGATATCTATTTCATATACCTTCATCATGGCTCACATTACATTTCCATGCTTAAAGGCTGGTTGTGGTAAGCAAGTAGCCAAATGTATCGAGTGTTGTACATGCAGACGCTGGGCGCACCAAAAGTGCTCTAGTATACCATAACACCATAACACCATAACATTGTTCGAATGGGTCTGCATGGAGTGCAAGGAAGTTGCAAGGGAGAATTATCGTAAGCAAGTTTCCCAGTTACTGGCAACTTTGCAGGAACCAACCCAAAGATCCTACGCGAAAGTTGCAGACTCGCCCAAACCAATCTTGCATAAGCCGGCGAATGTACTAAAATCTGCGGAAGGAAGACATGGAAAACTAACAACAATGTTGTTAGTCAGCGTAAGAAAAAGATCCAGCCAGCTCAAAATTTAACGCGATTCCCAACAAGTAAGAAAACCGAGCCACGTCTCAGTAATTTAGCGACAATTAACTCGCAATTAGCTTTCATCCGCAGCGAATTGCGAGCGTTGCGAAAGAACGTGTTTTTCCCAAAAGAGTTCAAAAACCAGGACCAGAAATATTCTGATCCATAACGAGCAAGAGCCTTTTATACAAGAGGCTAAAGCACGACGCAGTTTAGATCGCAAATGCGTACAAAATTTATTGCGTCTAGCAGACCTCAAACCCAATCTCCAGATAGTTCGGGTACACAGAATCGGTCTGTATAAGAAAGGAAACCAAGCGAGGCTAATCTTGGTAGAATTCAGAAACCAGAGAGACAGAGACCTGTTTCTTTCCAAAGGCGACCAAATACATACCAATGCAAATGGTTTGTATAGATTGGTGCCATATAGCCGCCAAGTTTCAGCTAATAATTGGGCCTTACAGCGTTCGGGTAGCAAAGTAGCAAAACCGAAGAGCAACCCATATAAGCGCCAATGGAATACCTCCGCGACAGCGGATATTTCAATAAAAGACGCTCAAGTGCTGGTAGAAAATATGAGGGACGAATCTTGGCTAAGTTGTGATGCAGCAAACGGAAGCCTCGCTTCGTATGTGCTCAACGCTTCTGCATCAAGAACCTCTACGCCAATGCCTTCCAGCGACGTAAATTCTCAACACAGCACTAATTTGTACATACCAAAAAACTTGGTAATACTTCGGATTTTGCGCCCGAGGGTTCTCCGAAATTAGGCGGCGTATATCGAAATGCTGTGAGCATACTACACAAAAATGCTTGCAGCGTGCGTAATAAATGTCTGGAATTAATGCAGAAAGCCTTCAATAGTAAATCTAGGATCCTAGGTATATCACACACCTGGCTTCAAATTACAGACAATATTCCAGTTCATCCTCTTTCAACATATACAGCCATCAGATCGCATAGACCAGTTGGTAGACGCGGAGGAGGAGCTATAATACTACTAAAGCATGGTATTAAATACCAAGACTCTGGCATCAAAATGGCCACCTTTGGCATCCAGCTGGTCTCGACAATCGTCACTGACGGTAAGCTTTCTTTTGCGTTTGGCTGCGTATACAGGGCACACGGCGCTTCTGAGGATGAGGACCAGGAACTTGGGCAACTTCTTACCAGGTTGCTCAGAACTGCCTCACATGTCTATTTAATAAGTGACTTCAACCTACCGAGTATTGACTGGGACACGCAGACGACCTCTGATAGAATTTCCAGGTATATCTCCATTGTATTCACTAAAGTGCGCTTCATCAGCACGTAAGTAAGAAAGCTAGGCACAGAGATGGACATTCTCCATCTTCACTGGACCTACTTTTGTCTAAAGGTCCTAAACATGTCCAAAACCTCTCTTACGAATCACATTTGGGGAAAAGCGACCGTGTCACCATAATATTCCAGGCAATTCTCTGTTTCTATAAGCCAACAGTCAAATAAAGGCGTAATCTAAATCGAGTTGACTGGAATGCCGTACGGCTTTCCGCTTTACGATGTGACTAGTTCTCTTAAATTAATGACATCGGAAGTAAATGGTAGGTTATTAGGCGCAATATTTTAATTCTTCAAGAACTTTACTGTCCATTTCGACCTACACGGCTAAATAACATGCCACCTTGGTGGACTCCTGCGGTGCGGGTCAAAATTACTAGGCGTGACATACACTGGCGGAGATACACAGCCTTACCAACCTATAGAAATTGGTCGTGCTATAAGGCTTCGAGAAACAACACAGTAAAGCTACAACGGAAGCTTATGCAAAGCTACGAAACTTACCTGGCGAAATCTGCTAAAAAGAACCCTAAGAAGTATTTTAGTTATGTTCAGTCTAAGGGTAAGACAAGCGATCACATATATACACTAATATTGGACAATGGCGAGAAAGCTAATTCTGAGCCCGAATAGGCAGCAGCTTTGCTGGATTATTTTCGAAGCGATGGCGGCTATGCAATTAAGTCAGTCACAACTCTTAGTACGGAAATGGGTGACTCACCAAGCGGAGTAGTTTTTTCGATCGATGATGTCGCGCGTTTCCTAAAGAATCTAGACGGAGATAAATCCGCCGGACCTGACACTGTGCATTCTTAAATTGTAAAGGAAATATCTAACGTACTAGCAGGGCCTCTATGTGAGTTATATAACGAATCGTTCAGCAAAGGCATCCTAACAGATGACTGGAAGAAAGCCATTGTCGTAGCCATTCCAAAGGGAGGTTGCGCAAACATAGTTAAGAATTTCCGACCGGTAAGCTTGACTAGTGTTTTATGTAAAACCTTGGAGAGACTTATCAGGGATCGATTTTGCAGCCACCTCGTGCACAATTCATCATTAAGCACGGTTCAGCATGGCTTTCTCAAAGGAAGGTCGTGTCTCTCAAATCTTTTGTACTTTTTAGATCGAGTTTCTAATACACTGGATGAAGGCGGACGGGTAGAGGTCTTTTACTTGGACTTTAGTAAGTCGTTCGACTCGGTTAGTCACAGGTTCCTAGGGATGAAGCTCTCGGCCGAAGGCATATCTGGTAAGCTTCACGACTGGATAACCAGTTTTCTTCGTGATAGATCCTTCCATGTCTGTGTAGGCAATACTACCTCTGAATTCGCAACTGTTACCAGTGGGGTCCCACAAGGTTCAGTATTAGGCCCAATACTCTTTCTGTTGTTCATCGATGATCTGGCATCGCAGTTGTCATGTCCCTGCTACATGTTTGCTGATGATGTCAAATTCACCGGATCCAGTGATAATGGTGATTTGTTAAGAGATATTAAAAAAGGTCATTAAATGGTCGCAGGATTGGGATCTTCCTCTGAACTATAATAAATGTCATCTGTTGTCCACAGCAGTCGACAGAATTACAGTAACTGCGAATAACGATGGGATCGAATTTCATTCTATTCAGAGGGTTAGGGATTTGGGTATAATCGTAACAGGAGACCTGAAATGAGCTGCGCAATGTGCCACAGCTGCACAACGAGCTAGAGGAGAACTCTATAATCTTAAATCCGTTCTGACATGTAAAACGCCGGATCTGTTTATCCGGTTATATACGGCGATTGTCAGGTCGCATTTAGAATACTGCGTGCTAGCCTGAACCCCTTTTTTCGAAAAAAACATATTACTTCTGGAAAGATTCCAACGACTGCTTACCAAAATGGTTGAAGGTATGTTTGGGAAACCCTACGAACAACGTCTAATTTCGTTAGGTCTTTTCTCCCTCCGGCGTCGGCTTCTACGGGGTGGCCTCATAGAAACGTTCAAAATCCTGAAAGGCTTAGGCGACGGGGGTTGTCAAATCATGTTCTCTCGAGCTATCATCCCCTCAACTAGAGGACATATATTGAATCTCGCAAAAAATCACAGCCGTCTGAATCTTAGGCAATACTTTTTCAGTGAAAGAGTGGTAAGCTTCTGGAACAAGCTGCCGGAGTAACTAATTGCTTGCACATCAATAGGTGCATTCAAAAGGAGTTTAGAGTCCTTGTTGCATGGGCTTTTCCAAGAAATTTTTTCCCGTAAATATGCGGGTTGTCTGTCGGCAGAATGGTCCTTTTTTGTTCATTTTGAATTTATATGGTCTTGACCACGATTTAAAAAAATCCTGTTATATAATGTCTCGTTTTAAGTGTCATGTTTTAAATGTACGCACCAATTTTCCAAAGCTAACCTCTCACCGGCTTGGTGCAGAGAAAACCTTTCCGTTTTTCTCAGTCGCAGCTACAATTTCTGGGACCGAAGGACGGCTTGGAAAACACCGGACGTACCGTCGCATACAACGAGGATTCCAGAGAAAAATGAACCAACTTTGGCATCATGTGCCAACTGACATGAACGGAACAAATCTCTTGGCGTCGCGATCGTCGAAGATATCCAAATCAGAATGAGAAAAAAACGCTTAAGCAGTGGTGGTTGCTTGCAGCTTTCCACCGAAAAAAATTCTGGATTCGTAAGTAACACAGGCGTGTGTAACTGTGAATGGAAGATGGGAGATGTCTCATCACCGAAAGGTGAGAGAGTTATGCATGTTGCATGTCCAATCGAATGAAAAGACGATGGATACCGCTTTCAGAAGTTGAAATAACTAGGTCAAGAATAGACGGAGACTGACCCTCGCGGAATCTAGATGATTCGTTTACGTGTTAGTAAAGTGCTTGGGAGTGTAGTCAGTCCAGAAAATCGTTCGCGACTCCTAGGGCATGTGAGGTCTGGTACTCCCAGTTTATTTCGGGTAGAATAAAATCGCCGAAGATTACAACACGTGGTGTTACGGCTAAAAGAGACGAGAGCCTTATTTGCAAAAGATCATCTTCTTCCAAACTAGTGCTCGGAATACGGTAGACGCAGCTTACAACTATACGCGTGCATCCATGCATGCGCAAGGCAGATATTATCTGCGCATTCGTTGTAGAAAAAGAAATACTTTTCTCGAAGGAAATAGCGTTATCAATTAGGAGCAACGCCCCTCCTGCTAGCTTACCCAGGGGTCGATCGCTTCTTACGGTACTAAACCTATTCGCAATTAAAGCTGGTATGTGGTCATCATGAGACAACTATGATTCCGTGACACCCGCAATTTTGTAGTGGGTCGTCAACTCTACAGAGGAGTTCAGCATATTTATTTCTAATGCTACAAGCGTTTGTATAGAACAGAAGAGCACTACCATGTGGGGGTCAGACTCCCGTTGTTAGGGCTACCTAAGAGCACTTTGTCCTCGGGCGTAACGCCTGAGGCTGCTTCGCGTGTTTTGAAACCTCAATTTCATCAGGATATACAGCATTCGTTTTTGAAGCAGACGACAACTCCCGGCATCTAGTTTCATCTTCATGGTCTGAGTCACTACAACTCATCCAAGATTCGTCCTCTAAAGGACGAAGCACGACAGTGGCGCACTTCAATGTTGGAGTAAAATTCTCCTGTGTTAGCGTCATCGCCACACTGTTGTCCTTTTCTACGCTTCGAATCTCGAGCGAATATGGTGAGCTACTATTGACAGCTAACTTTGACTTTCTAGCTCTAATTGGGTTCGAAGTTTTCAGGTGTGCCGGGGTGTCAGGTTGCACGATGCATTTTCCCTCGACGAAGTTAAGTTTCTCCGCTTTCGAAAGGAAGTAGTCGCGATCACATTGCTTTGTGAATTCGACTACAATTGGCCGCGGCGATCTGGTAGATGCGTCATTTGGGCCACCCCTCCATTTCCCGACCCTGTGAACTCGCTTCATCGGAGTAGTCGGTCTCATGCCTGAAGCAGGGAGTAGGTCGATAACCTTTCTCCGATCGCTTTCCTTACGAGCCTTTGATTCTCGAATAAAAGGCTCAACCTGCGTTAAAATCAGTTCATTTTTAGCCCGTGTTGAGCTAACTTGGTTTCTGGCTTGCAGCTCAGCAAACACTTTTCCTAAATGGTGGACTTCCCGAGCTAGAGCGCGAACGTCCTTAGCCGGGCTAATGTTAACACCCCTATTTTCTTTAACTTTTTCCATGGAGCCTTTGAAGGACAGGAGGATGGCGATGATTTCGCCTTCTGTGTTCTCAAAGGAGTTGTATGCTGGCTGGAGGTAGGCGGGACCACCGACCTAGCTACTTCGGCAAACGTTTTGGGTTTCGAAGATGGACGTGGAGAAGAACGCTTACGTTTCTCGAGACGCTTACGCTCCTCAACCAAAGTTTCCACTGACTTCATGCAGTCAGCACATAGCCATGTAAGCCATCGATGGGCCGCATAAACCCTAAATTGTGCTGACGACAGTCCACAGCATTTGGGATGAGCCCAACGCAGGCACACGTCGCACTATTACCTCTGGAAACCTTCTTTTTGCAGCTAGAGTGAAGGTAAAGACAAGAATTTTGAATCATTTTGCTAATGTAATCGACGAATCAGAAATTTAATGAATTTCAAGGATATCAATCTCTTTCGCTTTTGAAGCAATCTTCCAAGATTTCGAACGAATACAAATATTCCAGCGGCGCTCAGTGATTTTTTCGTAGCGTTTCACGAAAAGAAATTTCGGATGCTTGAATCAATCGCAGCCGCATACAGTCTTGTTAAAATTGAAATTTATTGAACACGGTTATTTTGACCTTGCATTTAACCGTTTTTTTGAGTTGCCATGAAAAATTTAGGATATGAATTAATCTATCCTCCGGGATGTAAAGAGCTTGATGGTAATCTTAAAGTTGATGAATTAAGAAAACGCCTCAATGTATGTTACAAAATTTCTTCATTTTCCCTAGGATTTGATTTTAAGCTTGGATAAAATTATTGATCTCGAATCTTGCAACGGTGATAGTTTTAATGACAATGAGGATTCTGTGACAACCTCGCAGCATAATAACCTGAAAGGACTTTTCCTACTCTTGCTATCTAATCATTTTGTGGAACATGCTGATCGTGATGTGCAACTGCGAGTCGCAGTGTGTATCTGTAAAATGTTGAAGATTTTTTGTCCATCTAATCCATTTGCTGGAATGACAGACGAAAATCTCTTGACGAAGGTATAATTTTTTAGTTCTCTAAAACGTACAGAATTGCCTGAATTTTATTCTCCATTGCGTTCAACTTTTATCCACGATAAAATCGAAAAGTGATGTCCACTATCCGAAGCTCCACACGATACTTTATGTAAATAGTGTTTATAACGATTTTGTCAGATCTGTTGTCAAATTGACATTTTTCTTTGGTGTGCCACTGTGGAAGACGAATCAATCCTTTTCACTTGTCTGAAAACCACTTTCTCTATCATCAGGTAATTTGAAAATTACATTATATTTTAAAAGAAACTTGTCTGTTTGGGCTTGGACTGAAATATCAATTATAAGGCAAATGCTTCTTGACATGGTCGTCAAAGTGGTCATTCAGTCAGAAAATTTATTAACCAGCGACATGCTGACATTTTTGATGGAGCTCTTGATTGAACCAGCCAAGAGCACGCAACCGGAACAGCACACATTTGCGCGTGACCTGATTCTCCGGACTGCCAGATATTTAGAATACCCTGTTCAAATGGTGGGCATTGTTTTCTAGTTAATTTTTGGTTTCAGCTTCTTCAGAATGTTTTGATTGCAGGTAGTAGTGAAAAGGCTGTTGACATCAGTTCAAGCCTTCGTCGAAATGGAACATCAAGCCCTCACGACGATGGGAGCAATGTTGACGAGGGTGAAAATGTGAAAAACCCTTTGGCGGAACATTGTTTTCTCATTATCTATGCGCTTCATACTATTCAAAATAGTCTCGTTGACCCTGTATTACCATCTATCGAACTGAAATTGAAATCCGTTGATTCTCGTGATAGAAAGAGGTCTCTTAGGTTGCTTGCTCGTCTTTTTTCGGAACCAGTATGTCGAAAATTCGGCTTGATATTCATTTTTAGAATTCTTCGTTGCACAATAAATTTCCGAGTCTCTGGGCTGCTTTTTTGGGTCGGTTTAATGACATCGATGAGGAAGTTCGCAAATTATGTGTTCATATGGTACCTCAGTTACTCAAACAAAACCCTGATTTACCACGCGAAGCCGTGCTACACTGTATTCGCCAGCGAGCACATGACCCGTCTGAAGGTATGTAAATTCCGCATTTTGTCGGCATTTTGTTATTCAAATTCTAGAAGTTCGACTGTTCGTTCTTCGTACCGTATCTGCGATGATCACCGATATGCCCGATGAAATCACTGGAGATCTGTATGAGTTACTAAAAGAACGATCGCGTGACAAAAGTTTAGCGATTCGAAAAGAGGCTGCGGGAACCTTGGCAAGCGTCTATCGTCATTTATCAAAGGCTGAACACCCACTTAATGAAACGATGGCACTCGTTGTGAATACGATCCTTCACATGTATTATCATCCATCACATGATGACAGGTATGTCTACTGATTACATGCCAGTCAATGAATCGACGCATTATCAATCCTCCGTTCAAATTTTGTCAGTGTAAAATACAAAATTATGAGTGCGTTGCTAATTTAAACTGAAATTATTAATATTTTCCGGGGCTTAATTTCTGGTCGCTCCATGCTGCGTGGCTTCTTGAATGCGATTCTAGTAACACACTTCATTTCTTTTCTGTACGGCTGGCTTCCCAGGTGGTTTGGCCGGTCTCGTGGATTTTTCCACTGAATAAGCTAAAATTGCTTGGCGAGTTAAGGTTTAGAATTCGAATACACCTTTTTAGAACATGTACTCTCAATTACAATCTACAAAACGTTGGAAGTTAAGATCAAGAGATGCTCATTGTCAACTATTAACATACGGGTCGCGCAAAATTAAACCATTTAATGGGCAGCGAGGACTCGTTTCTAACATTATCTCTGGTTGCGACGATATCAGAATATACAGCATGGTAGGATCTTTGCAGTTATGATGGCCTTGCTTCACGAAATAATCACGTGCCTGCCATGCTAGATTACATTCGCAAAATATTTAAATTCTTGATTGAATTTGCCAATAAATACTGAGTAAATGCCTTTAGCCAATTCTCCCTAATTCGTGTTCCTTGTATGTTTAAGCCTGTCCAAATTATAAATATCCCAATCATAATTCCAGCTTACTGCTTCCATGTTTGAAACTGTGATGAGTAATTCTTTTCACTGCTTGGTTATGCAATCGTGCATTATGTACTGTGTGGGTAAAATCTTGCTAAATTGATCTACCACTGACAGTGAGCTGCATGCGAAAACTCGCTGGAGTCTCACTACCGTTTCTGTTTCTTTTTTATTTTCGTTTCTCATATCTGTCTAGGCCTCAGCAACCTGACAGCATCTTGGCTTACCTGCTATCTATGACTGTGCGGCTGTTTGCCTAGATCGGGCTTATGTTTTCATACATACATGCCACCGGCAGTGAACTGGAGTTTCCTTCTATTATCACTTTCCTATATCTGGTTTTGTTTAATAAACCCCATGATATCACATTTTAATGCAGTTTCTGACACCGCTGCATGGCATGAAGCCTGTGATTTCATGCACACATAAATTATTGCTTTTCAACCTAACTTTCCACTCATTTTCTTTTTGCATTGTATTTGTTTTAAATTATATATTCATTACTTAACTACCTGTTTTTCTATCCACATCACAAATTATTCCTCACGCCTTTTATGTTCCCATGATCTTTCAGAATAGTCGTCGAACGTTTGTTCAAGAGTACTCTGGTTCCATACAGTCTGGGTACCTTGGATCGCGTCCGTGCGCTCTTCACGTGCTACGCTCTTATGGATGAAGCCTCTGTCCGCGCAATGCAGGAAATGTTCAAAGTTCAATTCACGTAATTTTTCACTTGTTCCTTGATAACTTATCGTAAAACCCGTGTTTATCGGTTCATTTCTCTTACAAGGTTAGATTTTCAGTATTCGTACGTGTATTGCGAATTTGGCTGACGATAACGCGCAGTCCCACAGATACGATCCTTTTATTCTGGGTCACCTAACCTTATCTCAACACATTTAGTCTCTGACTCTTCGGCCATTTGACTGGCTTCAAGCTCGTATTTTCATGCATATTTGCGGTGCGGTGCGGTGAAATGTACGCAGAAGTATCAGTGCCAATGACAATTTTTCTCGCGAAGTTGAGTAGCCCAGTATATATATAAGATGCAAATGATGCCAGTGAATCAAAAATGGATTTTCATGTGTCAGATGCTCGTTTCTCGTTGGTTGAAGAGCATTTAAGGCCATACTGTGTGCTGCAAATTATTGCTTTATTCGCTCCTATTACTTTGGTCAGGAGTTCATATCCCACACTTCTACAGATGGTGTTCCGTCGCGCTTTTAGATAGCTGTTCTGATTATAGGTACGAGCTCGTTTGGCATCGAGTTCCAATTGTTCACAACCTGCATGGATAGCGGGTAGGCATCTCAGTTCAAACCTCTTCGACTTTTGCAACTCAAGTTCATGTCCACAGGGTTATTTACTCGTCTACTCGTACCGATTCGCTATTGTCATAGAGTGAATACAAGTCTGAAGCTGAGCGGAAATACCAGCTATGTGCTGCTTACTTGCTGAACAAAACTTGTTTGGTTTCAAGAGTATATTTTCATATTTTAGCTGTCTGTGGTATAGTAATGACTATGCTTACACTCGCTACATTCCTCCACTTCTTGTTCCATTGCTGATAAGTGTAGATTGGTATTTTGGATTAGTTTTATTATCTTTGAAAATCCAGTCTTTTCACACATCTTCACTCGTTCCAAAAGCGTGATGCTTTACTGTTCAAGGTTTCGCCGTTAAGCCACTATTCCCAGATATTGTATTGCGCAAGTTGACCATTTTCTCAGCACCGATTTCCTCACTATTCTTGGTGTGAAATGAATTACAATGGTCGTCGTGAAATAGCTATGCTGGCCTGTTTTTCTGTCCAACTGTTAAAGTTTGCATCGCTTGACTGTATTCGTCCGTGACATTTAACATGATATTAAACTTGTTTGATATCACCATATTTGCTTACTTCCTATGCCCCAATACATGCAGAAACACAGAAGTTTTATTACCACTATCCGCTTCCTGTATTTATCTAGCCCTGTCAGTATCTCATCCAACATGCATTCTTTGACTTTGAGCCACTTTGTATGACATTAGGATTGTAATTTTGTATCGGCATTCTGTATGGGCTTGCCAACATGACGTCAACTTATTCCTTCGTAATTAACAAGGCTGGCTTTCATGTGGTCGATCACTTTGCACGGATGTGCAAAGCATTTTAGCCCACATGCAACCTCTGACTGTGTAGCACTTTGTCTGGATCAGGCTCGTGATTTTATACATGATTGGTCACCCTACTTACGATCCATCTTCGAACCTGAAACAATGTACTGCATGTGGTATGCGCAATAGAGTTTCGCTCAAGTTTATTCTGAAAAAACATTAATGCCAACGAAACTTCATCAGTCTTCAATTACACCCCCTTGATTTAATGATGAGTTTTTGTGATTAGTCCAATCGTATAAATGACCCTCTTTATTAGTGGTTTCCCTTATATCTGATCACAAGCTTCATTCGGAAGTGAAATAATTATAAATCGTCTTAAATAGCCTCTGACCACCAAGTCCAGCTTTTGGTCTGCACGAGTGGCTCCCCGAGCCTGGCGGAACTGCTTCTACCAACAGGCGAAGGGGCGAGGGCGAGTGACTGGCGCCTGAAAACCAGGGAAGGAAAACCCTGATTTTAAACCTCCAATGCCTTGCGGGATACCCGATCGCGGGAAAGGCTTCGGGAGAAAACCCTGAGGAAAAATCTGGAACGGTTAGTTAGTGCACACCACCTCTTTCTGGCAACTACCTGCTGACTTGCAGGTCGCACTTGGTTGTGCAAAGGCTAGAGAAGCTGACTCGAACAAACGCCGAGTGGTGCTGGGGATGCCGCTTTGTAGTCACATTCTCAAGACACTCCCAAAAAGCCCACTCATCCTCCAGGAGGAGATACTCGCACAAAAGTAAAAGTAAGCTAAGGTACGGTATTGAACGTCAAAGTTGTTCTCCGAGTTGGTAAAGTTGATTGCATACGCTTTGTTACCAAACTAGATGACATCATAAGCGAAACGTCCTTCAAAGCTTCGAACAACTGTGACCTACAATCACTATAAATCCTCTACCATCTCCGAAGCCTTCAAATCGTAAGAGTCAATTTCAGAACTCGGCTTGTTCCTTCGCTGCGGTTCAGTTCTTTCCTTGTCCCTTTGATTAAGTCTACTCTTCTGTTGTCCTTGTTTTTACAGCGCGATGAATTTGGTGCGCGATGCCCTGCAATTTCTTTCGAATCAGGATGGCAAGAAATTACCTTCAGACGTTCAGGTTGACCTGATGGATCGGTTGCAGTTGTTGGCGGGTAATTATCTGGTGTTCTTTGTTTACGGTTCACGGTTAAAGTCATCTTTCTTTTCATTCATTTTAAATCAGTTTCTTTCATAACGTTGGTATGATGTTAATACGGAGAAGCAGATCAACCTCTATGGGCTACGCTGGTTGGGTCACATTTTACGGATGCCGGACCACCGACTTTCGAAAAGGATTCTTTTTGCAACACCACATCCAGATTGGCGTAAATCTTGGGGTAGCCAAACCGTCACATGGCATAGGCAGCTGAAAATCCTTGCTAGTAACCTTTACAAAGTAGGCAAAACACGTCTTTCTGCCTGGGGTTTTCGCAATCAGATATAGCAGTGGTTAATTATGCTTCAAGATATGTCCCGAAACCGTGTTCAGTGGCGGTCTTGCACTAACCATCTTCTTGGAGTGTTTGTTTAACCATGTATGTTGTCAAGTGGAGTGACGAGGATAGCGTGCTAGGATGCGTGGAAGTGAAAGCCGAAAATAAACTTGCATGCTGGCGTAGCTCTACTCGTTCACGAAACTTGATTGAATGCATGTTCCGTTCGATGGGTAGGCCTCTCATCCTAGTTTGTTTGTGCCAACTCTTCTATTAAATCCGTATCCCCATCTTTTTATATTTTGCTTTTTCATGGGTTTAAGGCAGTTAGCTGTCTCTGATGATGTTGGTATGATGTATCAGTTATGGGCTGCTTGGCGACAGTATTGCGTATAAAATATCAAGAGAAATAGATGGGTAACTGAGTTCCATATGTGTAGAATGAGTTCACAATGTAGTCGGAACTGCAACCGCGTAGCACCTTTTCCATTGTTCAAACCCCTATCACCTCTGTGTCTTGCGCAAATGAAACAGCAGACATCCAGCAGCCTTTTACAGGATGAGTAGTGAAACGAAACCACACGCTAGCGTTGTCCTAGCGTTGTTTCTTTATTGTGTAGGCACATTGCTTGTGCTTAAACAGGCACGATGGTTTCTTTACAGCATCATGTTGTGCGCGCGTTTGCGGGAAGGTATGCCATGTTGCCCAAATTCAATACCTCTCAGTGAGCTCTTCACCTATTTAAGCTTTGTTCTTCCTTATGTCTGTATGTATAGAATCTCAAGCTTCATCCAGATAACGTGTTACGCACTCATAGACTGCACGTGGGCTAAAATTCTGTCAGGTTGCCTAGACCAAGAGATGAGAAATGAAAATGGCAGTAACTCCAGTGTTTTCGCGTGCAGCTTACTACCGGTGGCAAATCAATTTAGCACGGTCTTGGCTGCACAGAACAGAAGCGCTGCACGATTGCAAATCCGTGCCTATATGCTCGGGAAAGTCAAGATCAGTTATCACTAAATTGATTTCCTCGGCCCAGACACCCTATTTTCCTATTAGTTTCCCGAATACTACTCCGCACGGATGTGCAATCGTGCGGTACTTTGTGCTGTGCGGCTAACACCGTGCTAAATTGATTGGCAAGAGGTAGTGAGCTGCATGCTGAAACACACTGGAGTTTTACTACCATTTCCTGTTCTTTATTCTTCCTCATATCTACCTAGGCCTGGGCAACCTGACAGTATCTTAGCCCTCGTACAGTCCTTGACTGTGCGGCACTTTGCCTGAATCAGACTTGTGATCTCATACATCATACATACATACTCTACTTTCGCACAGCGTAACCATTCCATTGACTCCGTTTATGTTCATTGATTCGTTTCTCTTTCAGCTTTGCTTCCCAAGTCAGACAAGTCGGTCGAGCATGTGAAAAAGTTTTTCAACCAAGTGCTTTCCGACAAGTGTCTACGTTCTCAATTGACCAAGTTAACCAAACCGAGCTGTTCCTGCACACAAGCGGCCAATATTATGGTATGCTTTCCGAAACGTGTGATTCTTTGCATCGGTCTGTGATTATGATTACTTTTTTATCGCACTTGTCCTAAATTGCCGCCTTCACCGAATGACATCTGAGAATGCACTTTAACCTCACTCGGATTGTCGCTATCGCAGTCTCTGAGATTATCGCTATTGCAGTCTCTGACTGTACGACACTTTGCCTGGATAAGGCTTGTGCTTTCATACATACATACATCGCAATTTTCCTATGTGTCCGAAAAACCTGACCTAACCGGAGCTCATTTGCATTTGTCTGGTTGTTGTACTGTCTCGCTAGTTTACGAATTCATGCGTCGATTTTTCGGGCTGATCACCCCGAATTATCCTGTTGTTTGCAAAGCAGTGGAGTTCAAACGCAAGTCTTTTTCTCAATATACACGCTCCGCTGATGTTCAACACTGGTGCAACCGAAGAGCTCTACTTGCCTGGGCTCGTACACCAGTTGAGTGAATCTTGGCTGAGATCACCACAGGCTATCCTTTTTTTCAAGATCGTGTATTTCCCCCAAGCCGCAGATCCATGCTCCTCGCTAATGGATACTTGACTGACTCTACATTGAATGGATTGTTGTGTTTAGGGATTTTCGGTTTCCTTGGTCGTACCATCAAGGACGTCCTCCTGAGTGCTCTTAGTGGTTTCTCCACGGGTGGCGTTGAGCTCATTCCAGGTAGACGTGTCATGGACTTGGATTATCATCATCATCATCATGAAGCACAAGTCTGGAGCCAGACAAAGTGCCAAGCAATATGAAGCAGGAAAAGCAGATAAGCAAGCGCGTAAAAAAAGGGATTATACTGGGCGAAGACCCAACATTTATCCATCAGGCCTTGGATATGATGACAATGTAGGCATCTAAGTATGGGAAATTCTTTTCGCCAAGCAAGTGTAAATTGCTCCTTCTGGACTGGTCAGTGAACTGACAAATTTGACTATAAATGATCTTGTTCTCGATCATGTTGCGCAGTTCAACTACCTAGGAATTCTGCTGTTTGCTGACGGGTCGGATAGAGAAGGAAATTACGTCCAGAATTGAAAAGGCCAGACTGGCATCCACTAAACTTAAGTGCCTCTGGAAGAGACGTGATTTGAGCTTGAGTTCGAAAGAGAGGATGTATTCCACCTCGGTAAGAACAGTATTGCCTCACGGGAGTGAATGTTGGAAGTTCGCGCAGAAGATGTTAGGAGGCTTGAGGTTATCGACAAACGTTGTTTGCGAAGAATTGCTCACGTTCGGCGACAACACCACGTTTGCAACTCTGTGGTCAGGCGCCGCCTCTTAGGAAGAAGAAGAAGAAGAAGAATGAAGCAACGGCACTAGCCTTTAGACAGCCATTAACCGACGTCTTCTCCGTTGGTTGGGACACGTCCCGCGCATGAAACTTGAACTGTTACCACGCCGAGTGCTTAACGCATCAGCTGGTACAGACTGGAAAAAAGTCGCTGGTGGTCAGCCGCTAACCTGGAAGAGTGGCTTGAAAAGGCTCACTTCTGGTTTAGTCAAGGTTTTACAGGCGCGCTTGTCTGGATGGTATGCAAGAGAAGAAAAGTGTTTGGTGCGACACATTGTCAACGATGGCAATGAAGCGACATCAATGAAAAGAGTGCATCATCTCTATTCTCTCCTGACATCATTTTTGATCGGTCATAAACGATAAGGAAAAGACAATGAAAAAGATAAAAATGGCGTGTGTAAATGAACAAAAATATTCACTCTTCTGTTTTCTCTGTTTCCCACCCGTATTATTCATTTCGTTGTATATACAGTTACGATTTCTTAGGATTTGAAAAATGTCGCGCGTAGCTCAACTTTGAACCGATTTTCGTTTCTGTACCGTTACTATGGGTGCATTTTTTACATCTAATTCACAAATCGCTATACTTCAACGTGGGGTTCGATCGTGAATATGTCTGGTCTGCTTCATGTCGTAACTGCTACCTTTTGAAGCTCTTAGGCTACTGTTGCGTCACAGAAGTAGGCAGTCTCTTCTAAATTGTGTTACATTGTGGCATTGTTGGTGAATGAGAGGCGTTATCGGTAATCACGAGTGCCATTTTCAATATAACGCTTTAGTGTATATGCGTTTTATGTTAATATAAACTCTCAAACCTTAGGGGTATGCAATTCCATCGTCTGACCGACTACCTTTGCTGATTGCTTTTTGACAATTTTCCGCCACGACAAAATGTCTTTCATAGAGTTCCAAGAAGCCGGTTTCTGTCTGCCACTCGATAGTGAGATGTAGCAAGTGGCACCTTCACATTAAGATTGAAATATGGCAAGCTGCCTCGAAGTATAGCCTGTTACACATGCGCTGATCGACCGGGTTTAGACGAAAATGGTTGAGAGTAATTGTTGCCTCGCGGCCGCAACCAATACTCAACTGCAGCACACTCCCGGCAGCTGTCTACGCCCTCCACTGCTCTCCGTATAAGACCATGTTCTGTACAGTTGCAAATCCATGTATTTGAGTGCGGTCTATGACCGTCTAACATTGCCATTCCTAGCACAGGCTCATCGTTTTCAAGCACAAGTATGCAGCTAGACATTATGCTCTCGGGATTGATAGTTGCCTGGAATGATTTAGCGTTTCAGTACCATGTAATTATCGTACTGGATCAGTAAAACGGATGGAACTTTGAAGCGTTCTCAAACGTCGCACTCAGTAATCTACATCAAGTTTGAAATCACGCGATCACGTGGAGAATGAGTTACTAATACTCTAAGCTCAAATTTCGGTCTGTGAGTAGCGTTCAATGTGCCCGCGTCTTATTGTTTCGGCAATTTGTGAAGCATTAAAAATGGAAACACGCACGTGTTCTAAGAAATAAATACCACATGAACTTAAGCTTCATCTGATATAAAAGTGAAATATGAAAGTCACTTGCCAGCCTCCTTTAGGATTTATTTGTCAGGTGTTGGGATTTTTACTCAATGCTCCTATTCTAATTGCCTTTTCTCTCGGTTAATTTGTAGCTCAAACAATGTGTATATGTATATGTATGAAATCACAAGCCTAATCCAGGGCAAATTACCGCACAGTCAAAACCCGCTCTTAATGCCAGGTTGCCCAAGTCTGGGAAAAATTAATTAATGGAAATGGCAGTGCGATTCCAGCGTCTTCCTACATGGTGTTAGCTGCGCTGTATAGAAGTACTGCATGATTGCACATCCGTATACACCACTTATAATGATCCTATGGTTATCCCGTTAGAAACAAAACCTTGTTGTCAAATTGCAGAATAGAGTTTCCACATTCACAGAAGCATTTTTCTCGCGATATTTTCGCGATTCCCTGATTATCGTAATCGTTTGACAAATTATAATACCTGTTGATGTGTTACTCACATCCCCCGAAATTACACTCCACTACCAGTTTCTGGCTCTTTGCCGTCATCAGGTGGAGACAGTAAGATTAGGTTCAGTGAGCCTTGAAGCAGTGGATAAATGGTAGACAAGTGTATACTTGAATGCCACTGTTGCATAGGGTTCGTACAACGAACCACGATGTTCAAACACAGAATCACATAGTGATTCGTGGTCAAGCACTTGAGGTGCTTATGGTAGACCAAAGTGATGTGTTGCTCACACCCCCGAACTTACACTCCACTACCGGTTTCTGACTGTTTGCCGTCATCAGGTGGCGACAGTAAGATTAGGCTCAGTGAGCCTTGAAACAGTGGAGTGTAATTTCGGGGGACGTGAGCAACACATCAATTTTGTCATCCATAAGCGCCTTGAGTGCTTGACCACGAGTCACTATGTGATTCTGTGTATAATACCTGTTGTTCATCCATTGTTCGTGTGACCATTTCAATCTTCCGTTAAAACCAATTGAAGTTATGCTAAGAATGTCATGTATAAAGTTTTTTCCCATGGCTCTGAATCTAAAACCCTCGTTTCCTCCAGCGAGACATCTTGAAGCGCCTTGATTCCGGCGGAAACACAGGGTCTACGGCTGATGCCAATACGAACTACATCCGCAGCGTTAAAATCATCCTCGAGCGCTCAGCACCGGTGTTGTTTGACAAGGAATTCGGTCAGGAATTGGTCACCCAACTTGTCGTGATTCGGGAAACTGGCTGCACTTTTGGGATATCCGGTGGGGGAACGTCTGCGATGACGCGGTCACTCCGTTTATTGCATTCGTTAGCTGTCTATTTCAAGGCAAGTTTCTGTTTTTCCAAGTTTGCTGCGCCCGTTTTATTTTCGGGCGATTGAGTTGTATTCAAGCATCGCTACGTGATATCAACATAGTGTCATCTTTCTGCCGATGGCGATGATAACGTCTCGCTGGTGACATTTCACGGAATCATTCGATTGATAGATCAATCGTCAGCAATCATTCTATGCTAGTTCTGAAATAAGCGAAAATTAAGACAAGCTTCATCCGAGATCATCGTCAGATTTTCGTCCCTTACTCCAGTATGACCTTGAAACCGTCCTTGTGTGAGGCACGTGACTGAGTTGAATGATGAAAAACTCGCAAAAAGCCGAATTGTACTGTTCTGGTCTGATGAATTTAAACACCCCAAACGCTATTGAGAATGTGATGAGGTTGTGCAGTCGCTTTTTGCGGGTAACGCGTTCCGCCGTTTACACTTGATTAGATCGGGTATATCTTGCATGTTTGATTGGGGCCCGATTCTGACGTTGCTATATGAGGGACACAGCCAGCCGTTCGGAGCACGTAGTTATTGTAGCTATGTGCTTCCTCGCATAGTCTTATTTATGTTGGAATCCTTTGTTTAATTAGGGTTCATTGTAACAATGTATGGATGAAATCACAAACTTGAACTCAGACAGCCGCACAGTCTGATCGTGCGGCTAACACCGTGCTAAATTGATTGGCCATCGGTGGTGAGCTGCATGCTGAAACAGGCTGGAGTCTCACTACCATTTCTATTTTCTTTCTCATATCTGTCTAGGCCTATGCAACCTGATAGTAGCTTAGCCCACGTGCAGTCTCTGACTGTACGGCACTTTGCCTGGATCAGGCTTGGGCTTTCATACATGCATACATACATACAGTCTGATCGACATGGATTGCAATGTTGTCCAGTCAGTGAGACCTATGATGCTCCAGATCGCAACTCAATATCGGCTGTGTTGGAGTGACGTACAACTCCAATGTACTCCGTTTACTGTCTCAGATATAATTTGTCGAACTTTTTGTTGTTCCAGGATTGCGATTATTTACAACCAACCCGTAGTCTTCCATACATAAATGAGCACTTAAGAAATGGCGTAATGTTTACCCTTCGTACGTTGTGTGCAACTTTTCTATTCATTCATTTTTAGTCCTTCACACCTCTCTAGCATCCATTTCTAACGCGAGCAAGGTTTCCACTATATAATGTCTATTTTATGCCATCGTGGTGTTATCATTTGAATGACACCGCTGCATCCCCCGTGAACATGAACATCTTG
>JACCGJ010025559.1:0-12995 GCA_013407085.1 Atriophallophorus winterbourni | reverse complement strand
TACACATTCACCTTCGTACACGTCCACCTATTCAACCTTTGGCAAACACACAATTCAAAGGTCAACCAACGTCACGTGTACAATTATCGATCTTCGCGCCACGGTCAGCCATATCGACCACCTTTCAAATACACATTCAAATGGTGCGAAGCAACGGGCAATCGGATCAGATATAATAACACGGTCAGGCAGCGAACAACCGACACTGCCTCTGCATCCCGATCCATTCTTTCTGTTTTGTTTCAACCCGTGTACAGAACAACACTCTCGTTCTGCAAAGATAAGATTCGGTGTACAGTGTTGTTCTATGAGCCAGGACGTGGGGGTTCGGAAGCAAAACCGACGCTAGGAGCCACTATCAGCAAACACCGCTAGGGCCGTCATCCTAAACTGGTGAGCCCGAAAAAGAACACACGGTGAGTCTGTTCCTGATCTTTTGACGATTCTTTTTGCATTTACATTTTCGTGCCATCCTCCTCCATGAGTGAGCCTCAGAGAGATTCTAGTCCGGTAACTATTAACACCGTCGCCTTCACCATTCCCCAGTTCTGGACTCTAAACCCAAAGCTGTGGTCCCTTCAGGCAGAATCTTTTTTTGAGATCAAACGCGTAACGCAAGACAAACTCAAGATCCATTATGTAATAAGCTCACTCACTTGCGAGTCACTGTCCTTAGTCCAAGATATTTTGCTGAAAAAGCCATGTACTTATGAGGATCTAAAAGCAGCCCTGATCACCCAATTAACAGAGTCCGAACGACTTCGTGTTCAGCGGCTTTTAACGCAGGAAGAGCTTGGGGATCGGACACCGACCCAATTACTCAGAAGCATGCAATCATTGATCGGCAACATAACGATCGATGAACGCTTCTTGAAGCAACTCTTCCTTCAACGCCTCCCAGTACACGTTCAGCAAATAATGGCTAATTTTCTGGACATGGTTGGCATCGCACAGCTTGCGGAGATGGCAGACAAGATCGTCGAGATTAAGCAGCCCACCGTAAGCACAGTTGTCAAGGCGGATCCAATTGACGACCACCACGGTCGTGCAATCCGCAGTTTGGAAAGTCGGCTAAACAGGCTTATGAGGGATAAGAGTACTAAGAGGAGTCGCAGTCCAAATAAGCGAGGTTTTTGCTGGTACCACGCGCGCTTCGGAAGTAGAGCCCGTAAGTGTTATAAACCATGCTCCTTCCATAAATCGGGAAACTCGAATGCCAGTTCGTGATGGCGACCGCGAAGACTGGCATTTGTCAAAAGGGTCGCCTGTTTTACGTACGAGACGTTACAACTAACATGAAGTTTCTCGTCGATACTGGAGCTCAAATAAGCGTGATACCTCCACGCCCACAAGATAAAAACAAATTATCCAGTATCGTGTTGCGCGCAGTAAATGGTACAGCAATACGCACATACGGCAAAAGATTCCTCACCCTCAATTTAGGCCTTCGAAGACCTATAAATTGGGTTTTTACCATAGTCGACGTTCCTAATCCTATATTGGGATTAGACATATTCCAACATCACGGAATAGTAGTAGACCCTAAAAGGTGCAAGCTGATAGACGGCGTAACGAACCTTACCATTAACGGCTCGCACACTACATGCACGTCTCCCACCGTAAAAAGCAATATCCAGCATTTTAGTCAACCATACAAGAAGCTCATAGAATCTTTCATGGAAGCGAGTTTGAATTGCAGTGCTAGCGTTTCCATTTGAGAGTTTCTAACTTTGCCCATTCGCTTGGGGATTATAGGCGGTCGTTCTACTAGTTGCAACACCTTTATCATGTAGGAAATTGCGTAACTCGGACGACATAAACGACGAACCACGATCAGTATGAATAAATGCAGGCATGCCAAAGATGGAAAACAGACGACAAAGAGAATCGATTACTGTTTTTGTGCTAGTGTCTGAACAAGCAAAAGCGAATGGAAAACGTGAATATTCATCAACTATGGTTAACAAATATTTATTACGCGAGGAAGAGGGCATCGGGCCCTTAAATTCCATGCTTAATCGTTCAAAGGGTTGCGTGGCTTTAATTAGGGTTCTCGTTTCCGGTTTGTAAAATTGTGGCTTTATTTCGGCGCAGGCGCGGCACTGAGCAATTACTGTCTTTATATCGTCAAGTGAATATGGCAAATTTTTGAACGGACAAAATGATTCATCCGACGAATTCCTGGATGGCACAGAGATTCATGAAGATTTTTAAGATCATTCAGCGTCATCAGAGTAGAACATATGTTACGGGATAACGTATCGGCACCCTGATTCTCTTTGCCAGGTCGATAGATTATATCGTAGTGAAACGGAGAGAGTTCAACCTTCCATCTCTGTATTTTGTCATTCTTAATTTTTCCTTTCGAATGATGGTCGTACATGAATGCAACCGATCTAGAATCTGTTACCAACCTAAAATGAGTTCCCAGTAGATAGTGTCTCCATTTACGAAGCGCTTCGACAATAGCACAAGCTTCTTTTTTGATGGCCGATTGATGCTGCTCACTGTGGTTTAGCGTTCGGGAAAAGAAAGCAACTGGTCTGCCATTTTGGTTAAACGTTGCAGCAATGGCGATATCCGATGCATCGGTTTCGACAGTCAAAGGAACATTGTAATCCACTGTGTGTATTACGGCTTGTTCGAGCTCCAGCTTCAATTTATCAAAACTTGCTTGGACCACAACGGGTAGCGGAAAAGTACGATTGTGTGATAACGGATAAATTTGATCGGAAAACTTGGAGATCCATTGCGAGTAGTAGGCGAACATTCCCACAACACGTTGTTGCTCTTTTAGATTCGTTGGGGGAGCAAGCTCTTTTAAAGGTCTGAGCCTTTCTGGATCAGGCTTGATAACGTCCTTGGACACTTCGTAACCCAGAATCTGGAGACGATTGCAGGTAAATATGCTCTTGCTTTCATTGAATTCGAGGTTGTATTGTTTGGCGACAGCAAGAAAGCGAGAAAGGTTATAATCATGTTCACTTTTAGTCTTTCCACAGACTGTGACGTTGTCAACATATACGAAAGTGTCTGAGAGTTTTTCTCGGCGAATGATTGAATCGATTGTGCGTTGAAAACGCGTCCAATGGACAGTTGCTCCTTGACAATTGCTCCCCGACAGTTGCTCCGCGACAATTGCTCCTCGGACAGTTGCTCCTCGGACATTTGCTCCTTGGACATTTGCTCTTCGGACAGTTGCTCCTTGACCAATTGCTCCTTGCCCTATTGCTCCTTGACCAATTGCTCTATGAATTTTAGATCACGATCAGATTGGTTAACATTGCGACGAAAATAATTCATACAAGTGAAGACAAGTATTTTTTCTTCTTTGAACATTTTATTAAAAATTGAATAAAATACTATAGATCACTGTAATAACAATAACAATAACTAAGCCATGTGTTTTTTTAGTGTTTTTCACAAAATCCTGGTCTCATGTCTGATAACTGCACACAAAAAATATCACTGTTATAAAACATCTTCCAAACTACTGTCTTGATTGTCTTCTCATTCTTCTTCTGCAACAGAAGCCTACAAATTGTAGCAAAAGGCAATGCTCTTCAGTACACTCACGGTGTCCCGACCCTGCTGACCTTCAACAACTCTTTTAATTCTTTCCGCCAGTTTGATGTGTCTCTTCCTTTTTGGTGGTTGAGGGCTGACCACTCAACAGCTGGGTTATTGTGTTTTTGTTTAACATCTGTTCTTTTTTGATGCTGTCAATGAATCTGAACACATGAGGAATGAATGCTCCCACAAGAGACTGCATTCTGTTGTGCCAGGCCTCGATACTGTTGTTGGTTCGTGGCATGTCTGACATGGTGCGTTCGTACTGGTTCCACAGTTCGATGGGAAACATGGAGGGCACGGCGTTCAGCTCCTTGCCGTCTTCGTGGCCTCCCGATCCAGGTGTCTTCAAAATAGTCAACAAATGCCTTGCCTCCCTTCTCTGCCATGCATGTGACGAAACCTTGATTTTCTGTCAGAGTTTCAAATGCCCCAACAACTTGGTCACGGGGAAGAAATGCAAGCGCAGGAAGACACCGAATCCAACATGCAAAAAGACCATCCTCTTCAGCATAGGTGGTAGCTAATCCAAGTTGCTGACACTTCCTCCAGCAGCACTGACCCGAGTGAAAGGAGCAGCCTGTCACTACAAGGCCAGGAAATTCCTGTTCAAAAGCACGGATGGCAGCATTTTCAAAGTCACACATCAAGGTCGTCGGTGCAAGGTTTGGCTGCAGCTCTCTGAGAGCCTGTTTAAAAAAAGAAAGAAAAAAAATAAAAGCATAAAAAGGCATGTGTCAGTAAGGGGTGGAAAATGTCATGAAAATGATGAAAATAACCCTAACGCTTATCATGCTGAATATGATAATGGTATTATGTACCTGTAGAACCCGACGATATACTACCGTTGTTTTTCCAGGCAGCAGTGCAAACACCACTGGCATCATGAGTCCTTAGCAGCAACAGTGTATTGTGTACAATTGATGGAATAAGCTGGGCGCCACTTTGAATGTTCCATCGGCAAACCAGTGTTGACTTTCAGACAATAACATCAGATTTTGGTGGGTTGAGAAAATCAGAATGCGCTGAGAGGCAGGTCCAGAGTCGTGCAGAAGAAAGAGCTCTCCATCATCAAAGGTTTCCCATCGAACTGTGGAACCAGTACGAACGCACCATGTCAGACATGCCACGAACCAACAACAGTATCGAGGCCTGGCACAACAGAATGCAGTCTCTTGTGGGAGCATTCTTCCCTCATGTGTCCAGATTCATTGACAGCATCAAAAAAGAACAGATGTTAAACAAAAACACAATAACCCAGCTGTTGAGTGGTCAGCCCCCACCACCAAAAAGGAAGAAACACATCAAACTGGCGGAAAGAATTAAAAGAGTTGTTGAAGGTCAGCAGTGTCGGGACACCGTGAGTGTACTGAAGAGCATTGCCTTTTGCTACAATTTGTAGGCTTCTGTTGCAGAAGAAGAAGGAGAAGACAATCAAGACAGTAGTTTGGAAGATGTTTTATAACAGTGATATTTTTTGTGTGCAGTTATCAGACATGAGACCAGGATTTTGTGAAAAAACACTAAAAAACACATGGCTTAGTTATTGTTATTACAGTGATGTATATTATTTTATTCAATTTTTATTAAAATGTTCAAAGAAAAAAATACTTGTCTTCACTTGTATGAATTATTTTCGTCGCAATGTGATCATGATCTAAAATTCATAGAGCAATTGGTCAAGGAGCAATAGGGCAAGGAGCAATAGGGCAAGGAGCAATTGGTCAAGGAGCAACTGTCCGAGGAGCAATTGTCCAAGGAGCAACTGTCCGAGGAGCAATTGTCCGAGGAGCAATTGTCCGAGGAGCAATTGTCCGAGGAGCAATTGTCCGAGGAGCAATTGTCGCGGAGCAATTGTCGGGGAGCAATTGTCGGGGAGCAATTTTCAAGGTACCCCTTCAAAAAATGATGCGTTTAGGAATATGTGATCTACTCTTCTGATGGTTGTGCGACTATCTGTCAGATAGCGACGCCCGAGTTAAAGTTAACTGAGCGCTATCCCAAACGTTCAAAACCACCAGTAGAGTCCCGCTTTTCTTTCTGTTGTACATAAATGATTTATCCCCCCTCATATCGTCCAAAATGGTCCTGTTCGCGGATGATATGAAAATTTGGCGCCAATAAGTTCTGCAGAGGATTGTGAGAAACTGCAAACGGATTTGGACAGCGTGTCGAATTGGGCGGCCATGAATGACATGTCATTCAACTTACAGAAATGTAAGATGCTCCATCTTGGCAACAATGTTCCTTGTACATATCGATTGGGAACTGAAAACCTAGCATGGAGCTCGTTAGAAAAATATCTTGGAGTGTGGATTAGCGGGAACCTGAAGAGCACAGCGCACTGTCAGAACATATATCGACGAGCAAACAGATTGTTAGGTATCTTTCGAAGAATATTTGGAAGATTCTCTCTGGTAACGTTACCAAGGATAATGAATGTCTACCTTTGCCCTACGATGGAGTATGCGGTAGAGGTCTGGGCTCCTTGGCTGCGAAAGGATATTGCTCTCTTCGATAAAATCTATCACAGAGCAACAAAGTTAGTGATGGGTCTTCGCAATGTTCCGTACACCGAAAGATTGCGACGTCTGGGTCTATGCGATTTTACCCAAAGGAGGATACGACGCGATATTATTCTGACTTATAGAATTGTGTCTACAGAAGGACATCCACTAAAACATATGCTTGATGTATGTGATGGAAAAGTAACACGCGGACATACCTTATCCCTTTACGTCCCCAGTTCCCGTAAGGACTGTCGGCGCCATTTTTTCGCCGTACGTGCTATATTTCTTTGGAATTCCCTACCCCAACATGTGGTGGACTCTCCTTGCCTGGCGGCGTTTAAAGTGAAATTGGACTTACATATGCAAAAGAATAACATTCGTGAGCCTTACATTTTATATTCACTATTGCTTATACACTATTGTATTTTTTCTGTTTTTATTCATACCGTCATCCTGTGGTGTTGTAAAGTATTAACTTTTTTAACCATGAATCTTTGAATTTGAATTTGAATTTGAATTTTGTCAACCATAAATAATGTTCTCAAGATGCTCTATAAATTATAGGAATTTAAGTTAGCCGGCGCAGTATATCACAGTTATACCAAGATGATCTTTTTATTGAAATCAAATCTGTTTTATATAGCATAATTCTTTTAATTGTGTGCAAAATATTGAGCTAGGTGCGACGTTTCCAACACATTGCTTCATATCACATTTCCCGATCATTCAAAGCTCATTTTATTGACAGGCATAGAAGATGTTGTTAAGCGTCAATCAGTTTGTTTCTATAAGTTGAAAGCACACTTTATGATACAGAATAAGCTAACCTGTGAGATTGTAATTCAACTGACGTCACTGTCATTATTAAATGCTCCAGCGAGCATATTTCGACGCCATAATGTAGATTTTTGGGATGATTCTCCATCTTACTTCTGACGGAACATGGTTAACAATAGATAGAATATATCTGATTCCTCTTTCGATGTTTAAGTTAGAATCCGGCATACGACTAATTGGTGAACTCAGATTTTGCCATAATACACAAACAGATGTTCTTTTGAACAGCTGTCTTAGGTCTCCAGTCCGTTAAAAACACATACAAGGATATATTTCCAACTTGACAGAAACTACCAGAACGGCATAATTTCTATTGATGTTGATACGATTATATGATGCACAAACGATGTGTTGAGGGCAGAGAGTTCCATACAAAATAAACTCGTACAGCAGAGAAGAACCTTCGACAGTTTGATTGAGAGTTTGGAATAATTAACATTTAGCCATGAGCTCTGTTATTACGTGCTTCTTGCCGAAGAAACAGGTGTTCAAGTGGGTGACACACGGTATGCAGAGTGTTGAACAGCAGGATCAATTCACAGATGACACGACGGTACGAAAAGTCAATTATGTTCTGAGTTGCAATCCCCTCCTCGAATGACCTGTTGTTAAGTTCGCTCTTAAGTTGTAGCGCGGTGGTATACACGTTGCAGCAAAGCCATGTCCTTTTGCAACAATATGAACCATAATTGAACAGCAGATTACATAACTCGCTTGCGATTTTGCGCCTCTTTGACGTCACAGTAATCACCAACATACATCACATTATCTCGATACGTACGATGTTGTGTGATGTGAATCTGTTTATAAACCACTACACCAATCATTTCATAGACCATACAGAGTTATCGAGCGTAAACCAAAACACGTCGTCTTGGATATGAATGGACGATGTCACTCGGTTTCTATTGATCGTCTAAAACCAACTTTCGTTGCGCTTAAGCATCCAAGTACATCAAGCGCCTGTAGTCCTCAATAACAACCGCCGTGTTATCCTCATGTACCTACCTCCCCAAATGTTCATCACAATCCTACGGTCCATTCAACCGGCGTTCAAACTCTAACCGGTAGACATGGGCATTGGCACAAACGTCTTGCTTACTTTGTGACTTTACGAACATTTCGGGAGTATGTTATTCTTCCGTCAAGCCTAACTAGCGCTCTGTTGGTGGAATATTGTACTGAACTACATTCAATTTGTACGTTCGTATTTTGTACATATATCTTTTGGCCTTGTATGGTTATTCGATTTTTGGGCTTGTATGCTTCATTCAAATTAATGATTGTACAATATACTTTTTGGCGGTAAATATAATTTTGAACTCTCGGACTTTGTCTTCTATTACGGGTGCAAAGATTGTGTTCGTCGCTGAAATTGCGATTAACGGATCCTCCAACATTTTCGAGCATTCTGCACCTTGCATTCCATCTCATTGATTTTCCTGTGTGGATTATCTCGCTATCGTTGAACTTCACTGGATCTTCCTTTGGGCATGTGGTCTTTAATGAGTTGATTCCATTTTTGCTGTATTTTGTGTAGTGCAGACTTATTATTCGACCACTACAAGCTCTACTGGAAAATACACACCTGGTATTACATCACTCTTTAGCATAGAGCAATGAACATGATTTGGCTGAATCAATCAAGGGCTGTAATTAGCTAATGCGTTAAAACAACTGTGTTTTCATTGAAAACTGAAGATGAATGGTGGCACACACGTTCGACTAAACGCGAGTTCAAACAAAATTGAAAGTGTTGAATCTCAGAAAAGAATCGTCTACTTGATCAAATTGATAAAATGGACAACGCATTGCTCTGATTGAAAGTTACTTAAACAAACATCGATCTGTTTCGAAATCTGTAGTATAGTTAGTGAACGAACTATCGATTAATCATCAATCGAGATCGATCGTAAGTGCATAATATGATTATTGTTCACTAAACAAACTTTGTGTTATTCATTTATTCCGTCAATACACGAGTTCACTTACGGTTGTGTTCTGTCGAAACCAAGGCTTGTCCAGTAGTAGCAAATTACAGATATAGCAATTTTCGATGGGCAGAGGGACAATATTTTAGCGTATGAGAGGACGTCAGTACCAACGGAATTCGTACAAGAATTTCTCAATTAACAAAAGCAGCTTTTTAAAGAGTTGATAGAGCGAATGGCATTCCAGGCAATCGAAAGTCTAGGTTATGGACAACCAGTTGACGGCTTACTGTAAAGCATTGACGAATTTCATTGTCAGCCTGATGAATAAATGATATTCGAGTCCTGGTACCGAATATACGAAGATGTGTTCATTGATGGTTGTGCTAAGCTAAATAAGAAGACTCGTGTGCGAATGATGTTACGGAAGTTGGGACCAGTGAAACATGGAAAATGATACAATTTTATTCTTCCCAATAGTCTGAAAGTTTTCAGTTTAATACAAATCATTGAATGCCTCGGCAATACCTCACCAACACACCAACGACTGTACAATCAACAATTATAATGGGTATATGTCACGACCACAACCTTCATATTCTGGTGAGTTTGTGACTGATGTATATAACCTTCAAATTCACAAACACAATATGCTAACACCATAGCGCCAACCGTCGTCTTCGTACCAGCCACAGGCACTGGCTCCGAACAAATTCAAGATAATTACTACGGCCAGAACAATGGAGTAGACAATTTTTAATTTCCGATCATGTGAACTACCATTATTTGAGAAGTATTGTTTCATAATTTAATAATTTTATTGTGGTGGACTTTTCATCACAACCATAATCGGTCCTTGTGACGTTAATGAATTCGTGTGAGCCCATAGTACTGAATGGCTTAAGGATGCTTTGAATATAGAAATTGATAATCCCCTTGAATATAATTAGTATCGATGTATTGAATTATCAATAATTTTTAGTCACTTCGTCAGGACCAACCGCAACAATTTCCGAATCAATCGAAGCATGCCTCGCACGCTCGACGGGGCGAGGAATGACGCTATGTGCAACAACGTCTAGCTCACCTAAGAATGAATAAATCGGCAACCAGCAGTGTCATTTGTGCTGTTAGAGTAGACTGGGCTCCAGAAAGACATTACGGTGCTATGGCATGCGAAGGAGGCAAGGTATGTCCGACGATATTAAGTAACCGTAACATAAATTCGATTTGGTGTCATTAAATAATTTCATACTTTCAGGCTTTCATCCGGCGAATTAGTCAAGAGCATCGACAATATGTTTGCGTTAAAAGTAGAAGATGAATGGAGAATAAAAATGGTCGGAACAAATGTCGCGCATGTTGACTCGCTGAATGTTTCCGGTGATGCATTCGAACGCGTCGACAATGTGTTCGCACCAACAATGGAAAATGCATGGGATACCATTGTGTAATAGAGACTTGACGGAATCTTGTAATAAATAGAAGTTGCTAATTAAACTTTGCATTCAATCGGATGAATTGGACTCAGATGAAGATGGGTGTTTACGAGTTTGCCGTTTCCAAGGCTATCGCTGTGTTGACATGTAAGCGAATACTCGTACATGATTCTGACTCAACGTCGTTGAAATGCTTGTGCACTATGAGATAATTTAAACAACATCCCACTAGCCGAAATGCCTGCTCCGAAGCATTTAGCGAGTCAACATGCACGACATTTGTTCCTAGTATTTTTATTCTCCGTGCATCTTCCATCTGTGGGGCAAACATATTGTCGACGCTCCCGAATGCTTCGCCGGAATAATGCCTGGAAATATGAAATTACTGGATGAGACCAAATCGAATTTAAGTTAGGGTTGCTTAATATCGTGTGATATGCATTGCCTCCTTCGCATGCCATGGCACGGTAATTCTCCCGGTCGCCAGACTCGTCAGACAGCGCAAATGACACTGGTGGTTTCAGATTTATTCATTGTGAGGTGAGATTGACGTTGTTGCACATACAGTCAGTCCTTACCTCGTCGATAGCGGCGTAATTTTTCGATTGATTCGGATATGGTTGTGATTGCCTTCTGTCTAAATGAGTAAAATTGATAGATAATGCAATATAAAGATACTATTTTTAATAAATGGATTACCTATTACTCTATTCAACGCATCGTGAAGCAATTCAGTACAATCCGGTGTACTATGGGCTTAAAAGAATTCATCAGTGTCACTTCGACCGACAATCAATATGATTAACAGTACATCCAAATCAAATTATTCAAGTATGAAACGATACTTCTTAACAAATGGTGACATACATGATCTTTAACTGAGTATTGTCTGCTCAATGTTGTTGGCTGTGGTAATTATTGTGATTTTGGGTTGGAGCCAGAGTCTGTGGCTGTTACTAAGACGACGGTTGTAATTATTGGGTTTAATTCGGATATTGTGTTTGAGAATTTGGAAGGGCGTATCTATCAGTCACAGATTGATCAAAATATTACGGTTGTGGCTGTCGTAAAACTCATTTGCTGATTGTAAAAGTTATATCGTGACGCTGGAACTACTTTCATTCGTATTAAATGAATTGCCAATGAATCAGATTGAGTTACGACTTCCTACCATTGGTGAGTCAACTTTGCAGGATTCGCATCATTTGGCATTTGTCGTAATTAAACTGATTCCATTTGTTCTAAATGACAAGCTTCCATGTTCGATTCAAAAGATTGAGATGGGACGTTCTGGGGTGTGAATGTTACATTTCCTCGTCTATCCTCATTCCGCATTGGCTGCATTTGAACTGATCCTAGTGGGACTAGTTGATCCGTCTCCAGTTACGAAGCCAAGGGTGAGCGACAGGAAGCCATTACGGGGCTACGACGTGCGAAGAACGCAAGGTACGTTGCGCGAGATTAACTAACCCTAGCCAAAATTTCATGTGGTCTCATTCAATAATTTCATATTTTCAGGCATTCTTCCGGCGAAGCATTCGGATGGGTTGACAACATGTTTGCCCCAAAAATGGAAGATGCACGGAGAATGCAACTAACCGGAATAATGTCGCACATTTCGACTCGCAAAATGTTTCAAAGCAAGCATGTCGGCTGATGGTGTTGCTTGAATTCTCTCGCATAGTGTACAAGCATTTCAACGATTTTGAGTCTGACTCATGTTCGAGTATTTGCTTATATTTCAGGTTTGTCAGAGCTAAACATCAGTTATCTTTACCAGAATCGAATTTACTTAATTAGCAACTTCTATTTATTACAAGATTCCGTCAAGTCGGTATGCCATAATGCGTTCATTAATATTGTAATAATATATGTTTTAATGCCTACATTATTTCTTCTTATCGGAACAATGATTTGAAATCTCTCAATAGGATCACGGAACTAGAGTAAATATTGTGTGATATATGGAGAGATTCTGTGAACAGAAATTATAGGATGTTTGTTCTTTATGGTTGATGTGCATTTCTCGCGTGGATAAATTATTCATCACTGTGAATGAGGAAGTTTGCGAGAGGTGGGGAGGTGAACCTGGTTAAGATGGTTACAAAATAATAGGGTGACAATATTAGATTTTGCTCATTGTTAATAACAAATGATTTTCTTACGCATCTGTTATTCGAAGAGTGGTCAGGAAATCCAGGGAACATGAACTGGACGTTCCAGTTTTCCAGCTTCAGTCTGATCAATTCGTTTCGCCGGCACGGATAAATAAAATCTGCTTTTCGGTTGGTTCTTCATCAGCATACACCCATTGAGAATGGCAGACCGTTGCAAGACGTTAACTTATTCTTTGGGGGCTGCAGAGCTTGAGGCGGATAATAGCTTGCGTAATTCGAATACTGAGTGTGGTTTATTCTCACTTTTATTCTAGGGTTGGTTGTTTCATTCAATTCAATACAATACAATTCATTACAAAATATGATAGCTATTGATTAAAACGAAAGGTGCGGATATTGTGCGGAAATCACCGAACTGTTCGCCCATTCCATTCAATTTAGAGCGGCGTAGTGATAAACCTATGGTCACTTTAAATTTACATTTGCATACTTGAAATTAATAGCGAATTATGCGAAACAACTACGGCAAACACCCAGACACCGGTAGTGGTGTGTAAGGGATGGGGATGTGAGCAACACATTACTTTGGTC
>JACCGJ010025558.1:0-11842 GCA_013407085.1 Atriophallophorus winterbourni | reverse complement strand
ACTGTCCTTACCTGATGAGTGCAAACATCACGAAACCGGTCTTGAGCGGTGTGTGATAGAGATGCATGCATATGAGCTTTTTTATTCATGGTCATGCGTTCAAACCCAGTTTACATGAATAGGGGCTCATGTGATTGAACAGGTTGGTCGCACCAACCTTATCCAACAGTGGCATACAAGCGCTCCTTGTTGACCATTCCTCCACTGTTCCAAGCGAATGCGGATCCTGATCTTACTGTCCCTACCTGATGAGTGCATACAGCACGAAACCGGTCGTGGGGTGCGTTGTGAAGGGAAAGAATGCAAATTAATATTTTGTTTCATGGTTTTGGGTTTAACCCCATTAAACATGTGTTTGAACACATGTGATTGAACAGGTTGGTCGTACGATCCTTATCCAACAGTGGCATACAAGCGCAACTTGTGTATCATTCCTCCACTGTTTCAATCGCATTCGGATCCTGATCTTACTGTCCATACCTGATGAGTGCAAACAACACGAAACCGTTCGTGGGGTGTGAATGATGGAAATGCATACAAATCAGCATCTTAATTTAAAACTAGTTCGTAATTATTCCATTTTTTCCAAAATACGTCTACTCGGGATATTTACTTTTTCTTGATTGTTGCATGTGATGCGCTGATTAACACATTGTAAGGTGACATTTTTAAGGTCAAACCCACTGTGCACAATTTTCGTTTCAAATAAATATCGACAGCTAAATTATCACCAATGAATTACGTTAATATCACCTTTCGATTTAATTGATAATTTTTAAATTCCCAAACAAATAACGAAAGCGCAAGTGAGGAATTTGCAGAACTGTACAGGAGCATGATGTTAACATTTTCCGGAGTTAAAAGTGCTCTTGATAATTTACTTAATTCAACTACGTGACCTTGAGGCTGATAGAGTGTAGAGTTTAAATAATTTGTTAGGAATTGCACAATTGAGTAGAAAATATTGGAGGATTGATACATTGTATTACTAATAATATACAATTTATTAATAATAATACTAATATATATATATATATATATATATATATACTAATACTAATATATATATATATATATAGCTTCTTTACTCGATTACTAGCGGTTTGTTCACCTCAGCGACTGATAGTTACTTCAACTGCTTGAAAAGTTTGAATGTTTTATCCAACAAACCATGAAGTATGAATACAGAATCAACAAGAAATCACTCAACAAGATACCTAGATGCTTATGAAGGGACACTATATAACGGTACTCACATTCCATTGCGCTGATAGACCGCAACCGCTTTCTGGCTGTTTGACGTCATCATGTGGAGACAGTAAGATTGGGTTCAATGAGCCTTGAAACAGTGTATAAATGGTAAACAAGGATATACTTGTATGCCAACTGTTATATAGGGTTCGTACAACGAACCACGATGTTCAGACAGAGAATCACAAAGTGATTTTTGGTCAAGCACTCGAGGCGCTAATGGATGACCAAAGTAATGTGTTGCTCACATCCCCATCCCTTACACACCACTACCGGTTTCTGGCTGTTTGCCGTCGTCAGGTTGAGACAGTAACATTAGGTTCAGTGCGTCTTGAGATGATTTTTTGCACGGTCGATTTGAAAGCCCTGCAAAATATGAATAGACTGGCTCTGAGGCGGTTGATGTTCTGATTTAGCTATTACAAAACTAACCGTATAACCGCATATAACATTTTACTTCAACCCAGCTTGAAATCGCAGTAAGAAGTTCAACTTGTGATCTGTTGACTTCATATCCTTATTTCAATCAAATATGAGATTATTGTAAACCAATTTCTCAACATCTCCCATGCAAATCAAACTCTGAATTGATGATTTTCTGTTTTCTAAACTTTGCAATTTTTCTGATAAATAAGAACAATCTTGTCTATCCAGAATTGCCTGTATCACCATTTCGTTTCTGCAGGTTTTGGGTAACGTTTCACTTCTGATACGTGAGCCTCATCAAACAAACTGGTGATAGTTCGGACAGAAAACATTACTAATTAGCGACCTATCTACCACCTTTTTCTACCTCACCGCAAAACAGCCTGCATAAAGCCCTGGGGTACCGCGTCTCGTGGGAATGACCAGGATCAATGGTCTCTACCGCCGTATTAGAGGTGATTTGATTATTATGTTCAATATATTGCATACATCCAACCATCCCCTGAATAAACTATTCACACGACTACCACCCCGAACCAGTTAGAGTCTTGAATACACAGTACTTATTCTCGACTCGAGACTAAACTGTCGAAGGTATTTTTATGTTGTACGTGTATGTTTTACCGGGAACTCCCTACCATGTAATGTTGCACATTCACCCAAATTGGATATATTCAAATCGAACTTGGACAAATTCATGTCAACCAATCCAAACATTGAACCCATATATTTTACACCATTAAACATTTGAACCTATGCATCGAAGATAACTATACATCTTTACCCCATCCAACCGGTTGAAAACAATTTCTGCCCTATGTATTTTTACCTGATTCCTGAACTGCTCAGTAGGCAAACAAATCCCGTTTTTACTACTTATGTTATTCGTAATTCTCATAATAATCTGTGGTTTTTTTTGTAAAGCTACGTGCTTTTTACACCATTAAATTGAATTGAATTGCCTACACCCGTGTTTATGCGCATCAATCTAATACAAGTGAACACGGTCAAGGTCGGTTGAAACCGTGGCACACATGCATAAAAGTACATCACTAATGGGACTAAGGTCAAACAATTATTGAAGCAAAGGAATTATATCTAATTATCTATTAGGTATAAGATGAATACTCGCTATGTACGTTCGCATCAGTGCCGAGAGCCAGATAGAGGAGATTTGTTCCCCACCCACGTTATTGACCGACAGCAACCTGTCTTAGCAATTTCGACCACCTTCGGTCTAATCTAAGAGATTGCACACAAATTGCTGGTCGGGCAAGCAAAGCTACTCAAATGTGCTAGTCTGAAAAACACAGTTTATAAAAGCTTTATTGCGATTGGTCAAACGGTGGACGGTATCCCGGTCGTTAAGGTGTGGGACTACAATGGTGATGGTCGGGGGGTTCGATTTCCACCAGAAGCAGAGGATATGCACTTCTGATGAGCTCAATTAAGAGCGAAACTCGAGACAAGTGCTTCGATTATGAACCGTCGTGATCAACTTTGTGAATGGTTCGATGGGCTTAGCACGGATGAACAGTCACATAAATTTCGTTCAAATCAAGTGCTAACTCTCTGTAATTTTAAAAATTTTGATTGGTTAAAAATTCAACCAATCACCGAGCTCCATTTTAAACGATATCTATAACTAGTTCCGAAATTAAGTCAATTTGCGAAGTTGAATTCCGTAATGAGTGAGAATCTACCCGAAGAGGGAAAAGAGCCCCCTAGTCAACCATCAACTTCCCTACAGGAACCCGAGACTACATCTCCGGAGGTAGAAAAGCCTCGAGGGAAAAAATCTGCTAGTGTTTTTGAGTATTTCGAACGTCAGATGAAGCAATTATTCTCGCCGGGCGACCGTACAAAAAAGTCGGCATCAAAGAACAAATTAATCAACTGTATTTCAGTACCTGAAGGAAAAGTTCACGAAAAAGATAATTACGTCACCCGGGGTGTGCCAAATGATATCACCGCATTGAAGCAGTTGTATCTGGAGTACCGAGCACGAATCCGTTTGCTAACTCGAGCGGAGATTTATGCGGTTGAGGAATCGTGGAGATTTTTGGAGCCGTACAAAGATCAGATTGGATTGATTACATTTTTGAAGTGAGCCACGTTTAACCGTAATACAGTTCTATTTTGTTATTGCTGGTCTCATAAAAGTAGCATAGAGAAGAAAATAGCTTTATCCGACTGACCACAGTTTCAGCGAATAATATTGTTACTTTAAAGGCGCATGTCGGTATCATGCTTCCTAATGTCTCGCGAAGCGCTCAATGCGATTGCTGGTACTGGGTTCATCAGCGCTGATGGACGCTGAAGGCGAGATCCATTTTCAGCAGCCGAGAGACCAATCTGCTTTTATACAGCATCACGAAGCTGTTAGGCGTTACGCCGTCATCAGGTGGAGAGAGTAAGATTTGGTTCCTTTAGCCTCATAGCTTCAAAATCTAACTTCGTTCACTATTCTTCCACAGTTACATTGGTAAATGAACGTAATCTTAATATCTCTCTCCTTAAGGAATGAAAACAGCTAGAAACTGGTAGTGGTGTGTGAGTCACAGGGTCATCCATCAGCACCAGGAACCTCATGGTTCATTGTACGAACCCGATTGAACAATTTGCGCTTCGTACCACCACCCATATGAGCCCGCACTCATGTAGACTGGGTTTAAAACCCATGACCATCCATGAAAAAGCTCAATGTGCATGCATCTCCATCACACACACACACACCACAATGAGTTTCGTGCTGTTTGCACTCATCAGGTAGGGACAGTAAGATCAGGATCCGCATGCGCTTGAAGCAGTGGAATAATGGTAAACAAGTTGCGCTTGTATGCCACTGTTGGATAAGGTTGGTACGACCAACCTGTTCAAATACACATGAGCCCACACTCATGTAGACTAAATTTGAACCCATGACCATGAACAAAAAACTCATTTGCATGCATTTCCATCACACACACAAACACCGAAAGACCGGTTTCGTGTTGTGTGCACTCATCAGGAAGGGACAGTAGGATCACGATCCACATGCGCTTGAAACCCAAGAGAAATTGTAAACAGGTTTTGCGTGTATGGTACTGTGCCCTGATATACTCATGTATTCTTCTATGGGCTTACCTTTCCGCGAGATGTCATTTTGACCTTCAGACAGCTCAAGGTCATCACATGATCATTCAAATCCTTTTCGACACGTGACCAACATTGACACATCAACTTTTTTCACAGCCTGTTTGCGAAAAATCAAGATTTTCGCAACGCGTTCCAACGGTTCCAAGGCATGTCGCTTGCCGAGATGAGTCGGGATCCCGCGCTGGAAGCCCACAGTTTGCGAATGCTGACTGTCATAGAGAGGATTATCACGCATCTGGACGAGCCGGAGAAGTTTGAGTCGTTCGCGTTCAACATCGGGAAAGAGCACTGCAAATACATTCCATACATGAATATGATTCCGGTGAGTGGCTGTCATTTTTTTCTCTATTTTCGTCGATCATAGAGATGGTTTCATGGAGGTGGTTTCAGTACAGTGGCTTCACTGTCAGTTTAAATATGAGAAGTATATTGATGGACTTAATTGATGGAAGCAGGAGCGCTTGAACATCGTGGATCGTTCAATGTCTTCACAATCTAACTCTGTTGTTTTTTTATTTCCTGATAAGTCATTGGTCAAGGGATTGTATGACCTCCAATCATCACTGTTAGTAACTGTCAGCTTAAACCAGAATATCAATTCACATTTCGGATAACCTCTCGCTAGACACGGAGATTAATAAGCGGATTGGCAAAGCAGCTGTCATTTTGTACCGATTGAACTCTCGTGTTTGGGGTAACCACTAGCTGACTGTAAAGACTAAGATGATGGTATACAGTGCGTGCGTACTAAATGTCTTACTATACGGCAGTGAAACCTGAATCGTCCACGCAAGACACGAACGGAAGCTGAATGCTTCCCATCTACGAATCATCCGTCGTATCTTGAACATATCGTGGATGGGCAGAGTGAATAACGCTGAGGTGCTTTCTAAAGCTGGTCAACAGTGCATGTTCACTATATTCAGACAGCGCCGCCTGCGGTGGCTTGGTCATGTCTACATAATGGAAAATGTCCTATTCCGGCAGATCTACTCTATGGTGAGTTGCAATCAGGAAGTCGACCATTGGGCCGACCGCACTTGCGGTACAAAATACGTTTGCAAAACAGATATGAAAGCTGTTGGCATTGACCCGGCGAGTTGGGAAGACCGTGCTAATGACCGCTCACATTGGAGACATTGTGTAAAGCGTCGTCTGCAAGCTGGGGTGGAGCAGATACAGCTCTTGGCTGCTGAACGCAGATAACGCAGCCGGCGTGCAACTGACGCTCTACAACCAAGATCTGACTATCGTTGCGGGAGGGATTATTCATCCCAAATCGGACTGTTTAGTCATTCGAATAGCTGTAGAACATGAAAATTCATGCGATTCGGATGTACATCCATGGTCGACATCCACCGAAGGAGGCCAACAACAACAGCAATCGATAGAGGAATAAAAGTGGATAGAATGTTAAAGATGTATTCAAAGACACTCGGAATTTAAGCTTCACGATAATGTTCTTTACAAAGGAAAAGAGAAACACGGTAGACAGTTACAACATATCGACGAGATAAATCTGATCCCAGTTGTTCAATGACCAAATCTCCTTCTTGAGGCGGGAGGGGTTGTTCAATCTTGAACGCACACCGCCGGTAGCAAGTAATAATTGCTTGGTTGACATACAACCAAGACGTGGAGAAGGGTGGGGCTCAAAAAACTACGGTACCTATAAAAGATTAGGTACAGACACCGTGGGATGAAGAGCCCGCACCTTGAATCAAACATGCATTCAATTAAGTGTTATGAACGAGTAGGTACGACATCAGCATGACAGCTTCCTTGCGGCTTTCACTGCCTCGCATCATATGCAGCATGCTTTGCCACATATCTCAATGCGTTGTTGATTACAAGGAATACGGGAGGTCCAGATTTATGCCAAAAAAGCAGATTCAGTACACGTAGCAAGAATGCTCATGAACTTCAGTTAGATGAGAAATAACATACCGACCTACATGTTGGAAACAGATTAAACGGCGCGAAACAGTCGTGTTAATCTTCTTCGCTCGAGAAAGCAAAAAATCAATTATTTCAACGCGTAGTTGACCTTAAATATGTTTGAGTTACTCTAGTTAGCGGATAGGATGTGAGAATTGCTTAAGGGCAATCGAGGTAAAATCGTGTATCCAGTCCCAACGTATAATCAAGCGTTCATACAAAATTCAAGGACATTGGATGCAACGATAACCATTCACCATGTTTTATTTTTACTTTTTCCGAATTTCTCCTCCTGGAGGATGAGTCGACTTCGTTGATGTAATGGATTGCAGCCACCCACGCTCGGTGGTCAGAAGCGAGATGCGCGCAGATTTTAAGCCAGGTCCGATCCCACGTGCGCCATCCCTGAACCGATTGTAGACCAAGCAGCTCCACATCCGATCTCACGGTGGCGAGCCAAGTCTTCACTTGTCCTCCGCGATGACAACGCCATTGTGCGCAGGATGTGGCCAAACCATCTCAGTCGGTGTTGTCGCAATATAGAACACAGGCGAGGGATATCAAAACAACGGTGGAGAACCTCGTCATTCGATACTCACTCATCCCATAGAACATTGAGGATGCGTCGGAGACACCAGCTGTCGAAAACCTCTTGTTTCCGCATATCCACCTCCCGTACAGTTAGAACTACGCGCATTGCCGCTCTGTAATGGCGCAGCACCAATGAGTTCCACCAGAGATAGCCACTCCGACTACCGCTCTTATTGAGCATGTGACAAGGAGTAACACAATCCTAGCTTTATTGGTAAATCTCACAATCACAACACAGTCATCGACATGTCGGTACCGTAAGTGCCACTTTAATATGATTTGTCAATCCTGCTGTTGCTAACCAGTTTACTTCTAGACGGCAGTACGCTGAGATCGTGTGAAAGAATTAGTGAACTGCACATTGTTAGATAGTGGCTGATCTTGTACATCTCCTAAAGAGTTAGAGGATGTTGTCGATCGAACAGTTCTGAAAACCGAATTAGTACCAAACGTATGTTTCGCACTTCCCGATTTTTCGCCGTAGAGTAATGTTCTACCTATGGTTAGCAGCATCACCCATCTAGGGTAGGAACGTGTTAGAAGGGCACCCTCCCAACGAATAAGACAAGCCTGATCGACCAAAGTTCGCAAGGAAGAAAAATTGTTGCTGGGTGAGCCATGTTGTACCTTGGTCACAAACTTCCATCTTCACCAAATTCAAATTGTCTGATTTGCCCATGACAGCCAACTTCCGTCGCTCCCACTATGCACGATTATTCTTGTACCCTCACATGTTCACTTTATTGTTGTCATATAAATATAAACCATGTCCACGGTCGAACGCACATACTGGGCGCTTGGACTCCCGATCAAGGTTCCATTCCGGCCTTGTTCTCATTTCGCTGACTGTTGTGTTAGGAGCAACGCATAGATTGATAGAACGCTACGACGGTCTCTGCTGCAACAAGGACGATTCATCCATCATAACAGAAAGATAAACTTGTGTTCAGCCTATACCAATTTGCTAATCAACAATTTGCTCATATACATTTTGTAAAATCTCACGTCCAATAGGAACACTTGGTTCTTCACAAAATCACGAGTATTTGGATTTTCGAAAACATACTTTGCCTGTATCGATCTCTTAAGATACACGTAGGAATTTAAAATAATGTTGGTCGTACCAGCATTATCCATGAGTGGCATGCAAGCGCAACTTGTTTTCCAATCTAACACAGTTTCAAGTTAATGAGGATCCGGATCCTATTTTCTTCGCCGGATGAGTGCAAACTGCTTAAAACCGGTGTTATGGGAATGCACGCAAAAAAAAATTTTGTTCATTGGTGAATTAAATTTATGAATTAGCTTACAGTTGATATTTTAATTGAAGTCCCCATTACAATTTATGCTTCTACGTCGAGTTAGCATTTATGTATGTAAGCAGATGGAATATTTGAAATAAATTCATAGTATATATCAATATATATATATAATTTCTAATATTCTTTATTTTCATTGATTTGATCTATTTGACGAAATATGATGGAAAGAGCTTGAATAAATTTGATTAAATATTTTCAGATTGTTGCTAGACAACTAATTAAAGTGATACGTCCTGTTCTCGTGGAGGAAGAGTTGTGGAATTTGGATTCTGAGAATGGTTGGATCGCTGTGACGAACTTTATCAACGGAACGTTCTCGTATGCGTTGGCCAAAGAGTTCAAACGTTAAATGCCTTTAACGTTTATTTTTATCTTTTTGTCTACTTTAAGAAACACGAGTAGTCATTACTAAATGTTTTCACCCAGGTATTTCGATATCACAACAAGCATGTCAATATTTTACATGTGAGTTTCTGTGTGAAAGTTATTCTCTTGAAATTGTTTCCGATATACTAACATTTCAAGAAATAAATTAACTTTGCATTTGAATTTATTTTTTGAAATTGTTATCTCAAGACTCAACTGGGGTGTAGTTAGCGTTTCAGAGGGAGTAGAGTGTACGAACACTTACCTGATTCTACCATGATTGAATAACTGGGTCCATCTACGTTTATTAAACACCCGCCTCGAAACTATGGAGTATTGCTGAGCAGATCACAAAATGTATAGTCTATTAGATATAAAGCTTGTTTGGTCACATGATCTGAGGCATTCTCATCAAATACCCCACGACTGGTTTCGTTCTGTTTGCACTTATTAGTTAGGGACAGTAAGAACAAGATCCGAGTCCCTCTATATCTTGGAGGAATGTTAAATACAGTTTGAATTCGCCGGTTTTTTGTAAAAGCTAGCCAGACTAACCTGGTTAAACCTGATTGTGGCTCAACCATGTTTATTGACGTGTGATTATGCGTGGGTTGTAAACAGATCACTTACCAGATATGCAATCGAATAAAGTAGGATTATCACCGATGGATTAGAGACCATTGTGATGTTGGAAGTCAGTCGGTTGGCATAATATGCTTTTCGCCTCCACTCTCTCTCCATCCTACCACATGTAATTCAACTAATTTCTTTCCTGCATCGTTCCGCGACATCTCTACGCATACCGCGTACTTTTTATGGTCCTCTGGAAAAATATTTTCTTCTAATTAGAAGAGGTATTAAGGTTATCTTAAGATTCAGCGGAGGTTCAGCGGATTTAATTCGACACATTATTTTCGATGGTCACTTCCGCGAATGCGACAGAGTGATCAAAAACATCTCTTCTGATAATGCACATCCAATGAGCAAGACTCTGGTTTTTCTTAAATTTATCTTCTATCCAAATCCAATATTTTATTCCTAATTCAAAAAAAATTCAGAAACCCTTTTCCCATTACCTGGCAATCGATGGCTGTTTCAGAGTTAAACATGCGCCTGACAATTTGATAGCCGATGTTGAGAGCGTCATTTTACTAACTTATTTTTCTAATTTCAATTGCATGTCTGACTAAGCCTGGGTTTCCTGGCAGTAATTTGGTTCCCTTAAAGTGTTTATTGTGCGGCACTTTGGCTGGATCAGGCTTTCATACGTTCAACTTTTCCTACCTATATGGAGAAATTAATTTAATTGCTATAAATTTGTGTACAGTGTTAGGAGAACACCCTCCTAATGAATAAAACAAGCCGGTTTACCTGACCGACCAAAGTTCGCATAGGAGAGAAATTGTTCTTGGATAAACCATGTTGTACCTTGTCAACAAAACTCATCTGCAATAAGTTCAAATTCTAATTATCTGACTCGCCCATGACAACCAACTTCCGTCGTTCCCACTATGCATATTCCCACGATTATTGTGTACCCTCACACGTTCGCTCTGTTGTTACCGTATAAATACAAACCATGTCCACGGTCTAAATGCACTCACTGGGCGCTTGGACATTGGACTCCCGATCAACGTTCCATCCCGGACTTGTTCTGTTTTTCTGGCTTTTGGGTTAAGAACAACGCATAGATCGATAGAACGCAACGACTGTCTCTGCTACAATATCGTCAAACATGACATGCAGGAATAAAGTCGTTATCATAATCATCTTCTTTTTTAATGAATACAAACCTTCGCAGCAGTTTTTACGGTTTGGTTGTTGCTTTACACACAGCGACCATAAACAGCATCGCTAAATGATAAACGCTTTGCGCAATTCAAAATCAATCAATCTTCCATGCTGCATATAACCAATGTGGCTTGTTGCACCGAAACTAATGAACAGTTTCTAAGTATATGCTCGTTTTTATGAGATTCCATTTTTCGTTCGCGTGAAACTTGATGTTTAAGTTTGCATCGTTTTCAAGACACTTCTTCGGTCGTTGTGTGCAATCTTTTTTACCAACTGTTTTATGTGTGGAATCCCGGTTGATTTCTATCGTGTCTTGCTTGTGTAGTCCAGGTTTCACTGCCGTACAATAAAGCATTTAGTACGCACGCGCTGTATGCCATCATCTTTGTCTTTACAGTTAGCTTGTGGTTACCCGAAACACGAGTGTTCAATCGGAACAAAATGACAGCTGCTCTACCAACCCGCTCATCAATCCCCGTGTCTAGAAAGAGGTTATCCGCAATAGTTGAACCAATGATCTACTGGAAACTCGAAATATTTGAGGAAAACTTTCTCTCATGATACGAGTGGTGATAACCGATCTGATTCGCGTTGCTACATTCAGCTGAGGACAGTTCCAGTTACAATATGAGATCATGTCATCTCACAGAAAGAATCCCCATGCATGCTGGTTTTTCATTCTACACAGTGATTTTTCTACATAGAATGTCACATTTCAGGTTCAAGCAGCTATTACAGATTGTAATCAGAGGGTTTACCTCTTAGAATATCATTCGTGGATTTAATGCATCTTCCATTGTTTAGGCATTGACGAGATTCGATACAATATTTTCATGGGATATGGAGATGGATGATTGGAATTTATCGAAATTCACTTGGTGTGGCTAGTGCCTTGAAACTGGTACACATTTGTGACTTGTTCCACTCGACCATTATTCATAGTGCCAGGAACCTCGTTAAAAAATTTTGTGGTATGTGTTTTAGGCAAAAGTAGTTAGACCAAATTTTAATTACCG